>JAVSBS010020608.1:0-84199 GCA_033124195.1 Coracias cyanogaster | reverse complement strand
TTGCAGGTGAGGTTGGCCGGGGCTCTGAGCAACCTGCTCTGGTTGCAGATGTCCCTGCTCCCTGCAGGGGGTTGGACAAGATGAGCTTGAAAGGTCCCTTCCAACCAAACCATTCTATGATTCTATTGGCTTCATTTGATTTGGAATGAGGACAAAGCTGCTGTTATTTGAAACTCTGAACCCTCTGTCTGTGTGTTCCCTGTGTTCAAAGGAGGAAGGCAAGACAAGGCAAAGGCAAATCCTCAGCTTCCCTCCAGCATCTCCCTGGCCTACCCTAGAGTCAGGAGCACCGCTTTGTGCTTTTGATGGTACTCTATTTCCACTGGCTCTGCTACAGCATAAGATCCTAGTAAGGTGGATCCCTGCCCATTGGGGAACGCTGGCGATCTGCTTTTGAACGAAACAAACATTTCAGATGCTCATGTGGAAAATTAGGGCTCTAAAAAGTCCCAACTTGCAAAGAAATGCCTGGAGCAGAGAAACTGCTGAGAGCAGCAAGCTGCTGAAGGCAGCAGAGGAGCCCTCCTTGCTGCAGGCACAACCGGCTTGGCTTGGCCACCTCTCCCTCCACGGGTCACCCATCGTCCCCGGGCTGCACAGGAGAGCTGAGCAAGCACCTGCAAGAGTGGTGCTCACCTGAGCTCACCGAGCTTGCAGCAGAGAGGCAACAGCTTTTTGATTCAAGAGGTTTTTTTCTTCGTTGATGCCTGTGATGGGGTCTTGGTACAGTTTTCAAGCGCAGCAGTGGAAAGCCCTGCACTTTAGGGCAGGGAAGGGAAAGGAAGGGGAAGGTATTTCCCTGGCAGGGGGTAAGGAGAGGAGAGGTAAGAGTGACCTCCTCACCCAGGAGATGGTTCTACCCCTCACTTGAGGAGGCAGGTTCAGTTGTCCCCACAGTGCTGAGCAGCCCTGCACGGTCACTCAGGGCTCAGCTCCCGGGTCCAGCCTCGGGTGACAAAGGGCTGAGGGCACAGCTCTGCTGCGTATCCCTGGGGCTGTCCATCCTCAGCCCCAAATCACGACCCTCCTCTCCCCCTCTGCACACGCAGATGGGAAATACTGGGCCAGGTGTAGATTGGTGAATAACTGATCTTTTTTTCCGTTTCCTGGTAATTCTGAAGAAAAATCACCAACAAAAACCCCCCGTGGCTTTGACTGTGTTCCCAGAACTCCAGTATTTCTCCTTAGAAAAGTAGTGCCCTAAAACCTATGTGAAGAACAAGGAATCTCCCCTTTCCCTGCAGCGGATCAGGAACGTGGGAGATCAAGTTCAGTTCCCACGACTGCCTGATTATGATTCGAACCCTCTTCTCCCTTAAAAGGGCTCCAACAAGAAGACCATTAAAGCATGCTCAGGCAAGCTCCATCCATCCCATCAATGGGACACTTACGGCAAGATATCCATCTAGTTGCTGAGGCAAGGGCCAAAAGGATGCGACCGAGCCCTGCTAGGCAGAGACTGCCCCAGGAGGGGAGTTAGATGGTGCAGAGGAGACCTGAGCTGGGGCTGCCCACATCCCTTGCGAGCAGTCTAAACCCTCGAGATGTTGGTAAACCAACTCCCTGTTTCCCACAGTCCTTTGAAGATAGATTTGCATTTCATTTGCTTTTGTTACAGTGCCTAAAACTAGCCTTTTTTTTTTTTTTTTCCCTAGAGGGAGCTGAACAGAGCACTGCGCAGCCACACATTTTTGGTGGATTGGCTGAGGAAATAAAGCTCTAAACTCAGGCTTTGGTTACCTCCAGCCAAGAGCTGGGTTTCAAATCCTAAGAGCCAGAGCTGCGCCTTCCCATAGCCATATGGGAACGTGGAGCACCAGGCTCCGATGCTAGAAAGAAGTTGAGGTCTCTCTTGCAAATGGGCACACGAATGGATCAAACCTTCAGAATGTGCCCCTAAAAGCACAGGTGATATCTGATCTGCAACCGCCGATGACTTTAACAAAAAGAGCAGCTCCTGCCGGTAACGCCACTCTTGTTTCTACATTTGTTGCAACACCTTAGGATAAAAATAAATAAACAGATTTGCAAATAGGCTTATAGAGAGCTTCTTTATGTAGGTGGAGCCTCTCCGTTGGCCTCAGTCTTCCAGGCCGACCATGGCACAGTCGGTGTGCTGTAAACGCCAGTGGAGTGGGTTAGCGGCTTCTCCCCATAAAACCAGCTCAAAGCCTTTCACTGTTGCTCTGCATTTCATTTCCCCATTCAGAAGCCGGTGAGAGAAAAGGCGACCTGCATATGGAAACTTTTAATTAAACTACTAATATAGAGTCGAGTCATTTCTGGTGGAGGTTTAAGCAGTCTGTGGGAGAAGTGCTGAGTTGTGGGAGAGGAAGGCAGCGTTTGTCTCCAGCCCTGGAATTTGTCCATTCATCAAACAGTCGTCCCAGGAGTTGAAGCTGATCCAATTGCGTGTCAACAACATTGGCCATGCCTCATTAGAAATCAGTTGTAAAAAGTTTTTTAAAAGAGCCTTAATTCATCTTGTTCCTTTTTTTTTCCCCTTTGCTGTGGATTTTCATCACCCCTAGTGAGAATTTTAGGGGAACTTGTTTCTGAATGGCTATTTTCCAGGGCAGACAATTTCTTTTTCCTCTGCCTCTGGTAGAAATTCAGGCCAATCTTTTTAAAAATGAGTATCTAAAGTCAGGCCTGCAAACCCACAGCCTGATTTGCAAGTTGAGCAAGAAAAGGATGTCAAAGGAGCTCAGCTAGGCTGAATATCACACGCTTCCCGAGGTGCATCGCCATGAACTCTGAAGTCGCCTGTTTTTATAGCTCCAGCCCAGCCTCGACAATGCAATAAACCATCGATAAATGGCTCCATTTTAGATTTCCTGGGTTTCCTTCGTGACACTGACTCTACTGCAGAGAGAGGGTCTTAGGTCACCACTCGGAGATGATGCTGCTTCACTTTATCTTCCTTACATAGGTATAAATGGATGCACCCAACATAAGGCACTACGGGACGTGTTTGCAGCGTGATCTTTCATATACACCTTCTACTCCCTCTGCAAATGACTGTTATGGGCTTTACACTAGTGTTTTTCCCCCATTGAAGCTCTACTGACCTCAGCAAAGGGTCTTCTAATTTATGCTGTATTGGCATTTTATACCCCTGCTAGTTGCTCCTGTTAATCCAAGGGGAAATGAATCCTCCTTGTACATGAGGAGGTCAGAGAACCACATACTCCCTTTGCCATGTCAAGGGGCTGCGAGTGCCTGGAGGTGCCAGTGAGCGGCAACTGTCTTTCCCAGCGCTTCCTGAGGCTTTTGAATTCATATTTCTTTCACACTAGGATGAAATGGAAGCTTTCCTAATGCCATGTATGGAAGTGGAAGCTGTCATCGTCCCAGCCCACTCAAAGTGAGGAGAGCAGGTACCAGTCTCTGCCATGCAGCAGGGAGGTTTTCCAGCCAGCAGGCAGGACCTCTTACCTATCTCCCCATAGAAACACCACCATGAATCATAGAATCATAGAATAGTTTGGGTTGGAAGGGACCATAAAGACCTTCTAGTTACAACTGCTCTGCCATGGCAGGGACACTTCCCACTAGACCAGGTTGCTCAAGGCCCCGTCCAACCTGGTCTAGTGGAAGGTGTCCCTGCTCATGAAGAAACCTCTTTCACAAACACATGGAATAAATCAAACGTCACCACCAACATACTGTCTCCTGGTCCTGGCTCTGGGCCGTAGGCATTCACCTGGGGACACGCTATGTCAGACTGAGCATTGCCGAGGCACTTCCCTACAGCTGGGAGGTACCAAACCATTATTTAGCATTCCTTGTTCCTGTTTATATTCAACAACCTGATGGCATTGTATTTTCAATGAATAGTTGCTGCTCCTTAAAGAAAATATTTAAGTTTCTACAGCAAGTGCGTGCTCCTAACACACCCAGCCCATCTGGTCACACACCCACATGTTTGAACCCATTTTTACTCAGCTAAGAAAGAACCTTCTGTTCCTTCTGGAGCAGGTGTTAATATTCCGTGGCTCTGGCTTACAGCTTATCTTCACACAGCAAAGAGGAGTTCAGCGACTATCAGTTTGCTACTGGGATTTCTGAGCAAGCCACGGGACACCTTGGCCTAATTGAAGGTCATCGCGCTGAAAGGCAATTTGATTAGGAAGAGACAAAATGGTTCAGCAGGATGGGGAGTGGATCCAAACGAGAAACCTAAAACTTGAGCAAACCGAAGCCTTCCTGGCATTTCTGAAGTTCAAGAAGCGCAAACGCTGGATGTGGCAGCTGGGGAGCGGAGGCGGCTCTTGCCGTGCCGTACCTGCGCGTAGGCAGGAGGGCTCTGCCAGTCCCTCCGTGACCCAGGACAACTCACCTAAGGAGGATTAACAAAAGCAACACCGTGAACTAGGCTCTGCGTGGGAGCTCAGCCATTAGAGGTGATTTTGAACTCCCCTGCAAATCTCTTCTTGCTTTATTTCCTTGGTATAATGGGAAAAAGATATTTCCCTCCTGGCTCATCTGTGGAGTGTAAATGCTTTGGGACAGGGGACTCCTGATGTGTCTGTGCCATCCGTAGCAGAACTGGGCCACCAGTAGGTCCATAAGGACTGAACTAAATTACAGTCATGCTAATTAATACCAAATGACTGCAACTGTTACAATACCGCAATATAGGAGTAGGAGAATTAGATTTCAGACAAGGTAGTTTGGGGAGCCTGGTGAACACTGTGTACTAGGAAGGATGATCTTACCAAACCAAAGGGTGAGCGATGGTCCAGGAGAAAGCAGGACAGACACACAGCTGCTGTCAGGGAGCCCAAACCCCTGCGAGGGGAAGGGACAACAACACTTTGTGCCAGGCCACTTCCATCCTTAAGGATGATTTTACATAGGAAGAGGAAAATGGGACCAAGGAGCAGCAAACAAGGTGGAAAAGAGAGATAGTGGGAAAGTTGGGAAGAGCAGAAAGTTTTCTGGCAGGCAGGAGGAGCGGCCGCAGAAGCAAGCGCATGTCTTGTGGAGGAGAGGAGGCTTTCAGGGGGATGGCAAGGGCAGCCGAATGAGTGACTGCTCCCGGAGGCATCGGGGAGGCTTTTAGAAATATATCATGGGGACGCAAAAGGCAAGAGAGAAAGTAGCTCCATCAATAAATAAGGAGGAAGATTAAATTAATGGTGACTCTGAAATAGCTGAGCTGCCGAACTCCCTTTTAAAAATTCAGTCGTTAACAAGAAAAATAAGGGAAAGAGGTACTGTACGGACAATTAATTAGGAGTTGCCGTTGCAGAAGCCCGGTGAGCTGTGGCACCGGGACCACCATGGCGCGGCTCTGCTCTCGGCAGATGGCTCAGGTCATCTCTTTAACAGAGAAAAAGCCTCCGAACAAACCACAGGAGCTGAGCGGCAGCTGGAGTGAGAGTCTCCGAACCTGCGCTGATGGAGATGTGCCTGTCCTGCACGGACACCCGTGTGTCACAGCACATCCATGGCAGTGCCTGGCAGGAGAAGGGAGGACGGGCCGCTGGCCACAGAGCCCGGCCTTGGCGGGGATGGGCGCCCGGATCGGGGGCACAATGTGCTGCAAAAAAATGCTGTAGATGAACATACTTACACCCACGGACTTTGCAGAGTAAAGTATAAATGAGGTGTCCTTTGAGGCACTGCATAGGCAAACAAGCAGTTGCTATTACACATATTTAATATCACACAGAGCTCCGCATGCCTGTCTAGATGTTCTTGGTATCTAGAACAGAGAAACAATTACAAACGTCTGTAAAGCATGCAGGTGAAGAAATGAAAAGAAAGCTGTGTCCAGGATAAATCGGAAAAGTTTCTCCTCCCTACCCAGCTGATTTGTTCTGCTGATGTCGTTTTTTGAGCGTGCTTTACACCCATATTTGTGCAGGACAGTGAGGCTGGCTTTGCATCCTTGTCCTGGTTTTGCTGGGACAGAATCCCAGGCCAGCCATGGTCTGCAGGCTGGTAGCTGTTTGGAGTCATCCAGGAGCTTAAGCTGGGAGGGGCAAAACCCAGGACAGCTGCTCCGAGCTGGCTCCAGGTGTATCCCAGCCCACAAATGTCATGCTCATTATAAAGGGGAGAGCTGGTGGAGGTTGGGGTCTTCTGCTTCTCTTCCTTCTCTCAAGGGTCATCATCCCTGAAGGTGCTTGCTCATCATCCTGCTCCTGAGAACTGCTTTCCTGTTTATTGTGACCACTGTGCAGTCACTGGGCTGAGTATAACTTTGTATACTTTAATATATTACTATTAGTTTTGCTGCTTCTTTAGATCTGTTCTCCTTTCAACCCATGGGTTTCCTCTCCTTTTCCCAGTCCCCATTATAAGCTGGGGAGGGGGCATCAGGTGATAGAACAACTTCTATAGATATGGGCTAAACCCAGACAACCCTGCAGAGGGTTTCCCTCCAAGACCTTCTTTTGTGGTGGGCTATGTTTGTTCTTAGACTTTGTTTCTCCTTGAAGTCCTTCAGAGGCCCACTTGGGTCTCCTCCTTCCCCCTGAAACAGCAACTCTTCCCTTGTTATGGAGGTGCTGGGCTGGTCTGCCTTTAATCGGAATTGAGATCATTTCGCATTCTTGGAGATACAGATATTTCAGGCTAATGTCACCTCCTGAGCTGGCCTGGCTAATTAACACCTACTTGTCTTAACAAACCCCATCTCCCCAGTGCTCATGGGCATGTTTGTGTGTGGAGAATGTCTTAACACTGGCCTTTGTACTTTGCATCCATCTCTACACTAACGCACCCAGTTGACATGAGTGCCTTAATGACATAAATTATCATTTATTACTGGCTCTTAATGGACCCCCAATCTGATGATGATGAACCTGTTGGAGGTTTCAGGAGGCTTGTGGGGGTGAGATGTGGTTCTACTGCTGGGGTGGAGGGCTTCCTCCTGCCACCAGCTGTCTGCCTGACCCATGCTTAGAGTCAGACTCTCGCTGGGATCTCCTCTCTCATATCCCCACCTCTGCGACACCCATTCCCACTCCAACCAATGCAAAGATCTCCTGGAGACAACTCAACTAGCAATGGAAGAACTCTGTCCTCTGAGCTCAGGTTCTGATGTTTGGTACCTGAAGTTAATTAGCAGGAATACTCTGTGTCCTTGCTCCTCCTCATCTGCAAAGTGGTGATAACAGCACTTCCCTCATCCTTTGGTTTTTATCTGCTTGATTTTACTTATCTATGGCCTTGGCTGCATCTTATGCTGTATTTATACAGCACCTAGTGCCATCAGATCTGAATCTTGGCTGGTGTATGTAGTGAGCTGAATTCAAATAATATGCAGTGAAAATAATAAAAAAAAAAGCCCTGGTCAAAATCAAAACATTCTTCCCCCCCACCCCCATGCAGCCCACAGACACCAGACTTGGATTTGCTGTGCATTTCATGAGTATTAAATTGTATTTTAAAACACTGTCATGAAGCAGAGCAAAATAAGTTGAGAGGGTTTTTTTTTTTATTTAGGAAGGGAAAGTTTATAATAAAAAGATGAATTTAAAGTATAGTTCTGAAAAGAATATTTACGAGGATTTTAAAAACTCAGAAAGCTTCCTTAATGCCGTAGTAATGAAGGTCCCCTAAGGGTTTTAAACTATGCAGTAGCCAAATTCAGGTCAGATAAAGTTGCTGTTAATGATGCAACTCCTTTAAGTTTTCCCGGGTAACAAAATCAGGCTTAAACTTCACTCATTTTTTTTCAGTAATAAGAAAGATTTGGGTTGAAAATTCCAAAGACAAACTGCTTGGACTGCACGGAAAATTACAAAGGTCTCCTGAGGGTGAATATGTGACCAAAAAGTCCTGGGTTACCACCACATATAAATAAGTCATGTTGGCCTGTTTTGAAAACAAACAGTGCCTGGACACACCAAAGTAGGGCTGGTTACTGGCCAGGCTGATTTCATCCGATCTCCATATTTGCTACAGACAACTGGAAAATAGTTTTTCCTTTATAAAAACCTTCCTCTTGTGGCTCCAGCTCTTACCTGGGTGATGGCACCGTGTGAAACGTGGCTGTGCCCTCCCTGTCTCTTCCTCAGAGGTTCAGACAGGACAGCCCTGCGATTGTTAGTCCTTCAAACCAGCATGGAGAAATGGTCTAAAGGACAGAGAACAGAATTTTTTTCATGGTGTTTTGGGTAAATCTGAGCTTCATTTCTCTCTCTGTGTGACAAGGTTGATGACACTGATCTTCTGACAGCTCTGAGAGGCATGTGCTATGTCAGAGGTTGTTTTTCTTATTACATAATCCCCCATCTCTCTGCCACATCCAGGTACACCACCATATTGTGGTCATACAGTTCTGGTTTCAGCAGCTTTGTCTCATCCTAGCTTTAACGGACACGAAACCTGTTTGCATCCAAGCTCCAAACACTTTGCAAACCTATCCAAAAATCCTATGAACCTTTTTGTTTTCCTCTTTTTCTTTCTTCTTTTTTTTCCTCTTGCACTTAGAAGGTGTGGAGGCTATTTTTGAGCTCTCTTCAGTAGCCTCCTATCCTGCTGTGCAATTCTCCTCAACCCAAACACTGTTTTATGTTTCATGTAGTTTAGCGTGGTGGCTGGAAACCACTGCTTATGAAAACTTTGTGATCCATCAAGCTGATGATGTAGGCTCCACCAGCTCCCTCTTTCCAGATTGTGGACAGTGATTTACTTTGAGAAAATATTTCTCAAGGAGTAGCTTGTGCAGGCTCTTACTTTGTTTCAGTGGCACACAAAACCATCGTCCCCTTGTTCAGAGGGGTATTTGGCAAGAGCCCTTTCACAGAACAGGGACTGGACATCCCATACCACTTGTCACGGCACAAAACACAGCTCTTTACGGCATAAAACATAGCTCTTTACACCTCAGAAGAATCTTTAAATTACGGACTGATAGAAGAGCCGGAGCAGAAATGAAAGCCTCTATCAGTGAATCAAAGCATTCAGCTGTATCCACTGTCTTACGTTTCTTTCCACGAGGTCGGGCCAAGCAAAGCCAACGCTAATCGGCTGAGAGAACTGTAAATGTTTTGAAATACTGCGGATTAGGGAAAGTCCATGATTTGGGCAGACATGAATTATTGTGTGTAGATATAAATAAATATTGTTCCCAGCTCAGCCTCTGGCTCGTGTCCAACGTGCCACAAATTCATCAAAAAATGAATGGGTTAGTGTGCTAACAAGTGCCTGACAGACTATGAAAACTGCCCGGGGGGTGCACATGCTTCACTTGACCAGCAACCCTTGTTTGCCAAAATTAACCCTTAGAACATGGCAGCGCTGAGCAGAGCCAGCCCACGGAAAATAAGGCTGAATTTGACGTGTGCTCAGGCTTGTCGCTTCGGCAGCGCACAGGAGATGGAAGGTGGGTGTGAGTTACGTGGAGCTTTTTACAATATCTATGTGATAGCTGCCAGAGTGAAATAAAGAGCCCTAGGTGGAAGCGAGCTCTCGCCCCGATCGGAACAGCCTACCTTGTTATCTGCGGAGCAGCAGGGACAGATCTGTGATAGCTAAAACTTGACTTTTAGAAACAGCATTTTGAATTACTGAGGATCTCAAAATGGCTTATCTGTGGGCTGCCTTTTTCATCTCTTGCTATTTTTAATAGCCCATTATGAATCATTTTGATATGTTCATAAATGTTATCCTTTCTGAGAGTTCCTCGCTATGGTTGTCAACTGCTGAGGCTAATATGAACATGGTTAGTTGGTCTGGGATGCGAGAGCTTCAGAAAATGAGTGCTTGGCTGTATCATTTGTAATAACTCTGACTGCCCTAAATGTCCATAAATAAGGAGAATGTGTATTCTGCTTTTCTATAATCAAGACATCTTCAGTTTCCTTTAAATTGAGGAGGTTGCACTGGACCTGGTTTTTCTTTCTGGATGATGTACACCATGGGCTAAACATTGTTCCAGTTGAAATCAATGGCTCTGCAACACTCATTTTGGAAGGATGAGGACCCACTGCACCAGCCAGGAACCAGAACAGGCAGACTTTGAGTAACATAACTTGTCTGGCACATAAGCCCCCTCCCCTGTTGGGGGGCTTCTGCACAGTCTGCTAACATCTCCATAAGCCATTCTTCCATGGAGGCTCAAGGCCAATGGTGAAGGTGGCCAGCATCACTCTGCTCCCTGGAGCAGAGCTGCTCAACTTGCGCCCCTGCAGCCTTCCCCCATGTGTCATTCTGACCACAGGCTCTTCCTTTCCTGAGGACGGGCTCGGAACAGTCTGCAGGCAGATGAGCTGCCCTAACCATGACAGATTTCTCCTGGCATCAGCTTGCTTAGGGCCTTGGATCTGAAGCCTGCAGGTCCCAAACAGCTTGTGGAGCTTGTAGTCAACAGGACACATATGGTATTTCTCTAAGAAAGTGTCTTGGATGTATTTTATAATGTAAAGATTGACTGGAAACACAAGCAAGGCATTAATTTATTTTGGCCATCTAGCATCCCAGGCTGCAAGACGCTGGGGAAGAACATAGATGACTGCTGAGAGCGGTAGGGTTGAGGGGTCTCTCCTGCACCTCCTGTTGCCAACTCTAGCGTGTTTCCTCAGAAACTAAATTGCTTCATGTACAAATTAGAAAAATATAAAACATTCCTCCCTTCAGTGTGAGGGAGAACACTGGAGTTTCTCACTCCTCTCCCATGAGGGACTCGTCTAGCTTAACACTCAGGAGAAGGAGGGAAACCAGACAGCCCTCCCATCTCCCAGGCAGGGAGGGCTGTGCTCACCGGTGAGGTAGGTGTAAAGAAATTATTGTGAGGAAGCGCCTCTTCCTGGGGGATCCAAAGCTCAACTGGGCAGCAGCTAAGCAGCAAGGATGGGAAGGCATAAGGGGAATGAGATGATGAGTGGTTACAACCTCAATTACATTCCACACCTAAAAAGCAAAACCTCCCGCCACGCCGTACCCCTGTACCATGCTTGGGCACAGGCTCAGCATTGACTCAGAAGGAAAAGTGCCAGCATCTGAGTCACCAGGACCACTTCTTGCAGCACTATGGGTTTTCCTTAGAGATTGATCCAAGTAATAACAAGACCAAATCTCACTTAACTGGTGTGATGTGAGAAAGTGGCAGCCCCAGGCGGGAGGGCTAGCTTGGCTGCCTGCCATGTGCTGCAGGTCAAGGCACGGGCAAAGCGGGTGGGGATCAAGCCCAAGCAACCCTTGCCTACAGCACGCCCCGTCTCACCAGTGCCACCATCCTCTGTGTGAGCTGTTTGGTCTCACGGTGTTGAGAAGTCGCCAAGGGCTGCATTATTTATACCAGGATCTGCTGTCACTGCACTTGGACTTCCTTGAGGTGAGAATGAGGTGGGCGGAGGAGCAGACAGAAATCCTGTTGGTAAGAGCATGGCTGCTCCCACACCCACCAGGTCACAAAATAAAACAATGTCCTTTCAGCACAGAAAGTGGGCATTAGGCTCCCCCTAATCTGACTTTGGCTGTTCTCAAAACTAGAAAAAGAATAATTCATGAAATCCCGAGATCAATTATATAATAGCATCACCGCACATAATTGCACGGCTCGGGAGCGTTGTTACCTTTGCGAGCCAGTCAGTTGCACCTACATGTGTGGTGCTGCTCTGACGGCAGAAGGCACTTTCTGCTGAATCCAAGAAATTCTGCTGCAGAACCACTGTCCAAACAACCTCGCGTTAAGGGGCCTGTGATATTTCTTACAGAAAAGCTTGAAGTAGTACAGGGCGGGAGGAAGTAACACGTAACGGGAAATTTGCTGGAAAGCTGTTAAGTCTGTGAGACAAATACCATGAGGTGCCGAGGAAGCTGTGCTGATGTTACAGGCACTGGAGTGATGGTGGCCGCAGGAGAGGACACGTCTTGCACAAACCCAAGTGTGAGCAAGCACAAGGTTGCCAGTGGGGCTTCAGCCGCAGTTTTCCTGGGGAAGGGTGAGGAGCCACCTCCCCTCACCCCAGTGATGTAGTGAGAGTTCACTAGGGATCTGCGAGCATTCGCAGAGGAGCTGATTCAACTTCACTGCAGTCAACAGACTTCAAACATTTATTGATTGATTTCAGTAAGATCTGGTTCGGGGCTTAAGTTTCAAGATGAAGTGTATAGATGTGCAACAACCAGTTCTCCGAAGTTCAATCAAATTATCTAAAAGTCCAGAATTTGCAAATGACTCATAATTATAAAGCCTAATCTGTAAATACCTGGGCATGGTTGTGCTGCTTTCTCACGCACTGGGCTGGGCAGTAACTCAGTACAAATTGTCCTTTCCTGACTTGGGGCAGATGCCTGCAGGACCTACACTGGTGGGAAGGCTTAGAGAGCTGGCAAATGTGCCTTAGGACAACGAAGTTGTTCCACCACTGGTTAAGGAAGAGGAGCAGGCCATGCAGGCTCCAGTGCGGGTAGTGGCAGGGCACTGTCACGTTGCAGATCATTTCTCAAACCTGTGCTCCTCTTGGTAGCCATCTCCATTCCCATCCCTCCAAGTCCACAACAAACCTGCACATCTGGTTGGGGTGGCAACAAACACCAAGAAAAAATGGCATCCAAGAAGTAATAGGGGATACGGTCTGCACTGAGATACAGGGACAAAATAAATCTGTTCCCTCTTCATTTCATTTTGGAGAAAAAGTAGGAAAAATATCCAGAAGCTATGAAGATTTGTGAGAGGTCTTCTGTGAAAGAAACCAGAAGAAACCATAAGAGCAGAAGCTCTGTCAGTGGAAGCAGAAGGGAAAGAGAAACACTGTGCTTGGACTCAGCAGGGAGATTGTGAAGCTTAATGGGGGCTGATGGAGCTACTCAGTTCAAAATCTATGTTCAAGGAACAGAGGCAAAGGCATCCCAATGAGGACAGTAAAGTGTGAGAATTGCTTCCAGGACCTGGAGCCCACAGCAACTGAATTAGGACCGTTTGGGCATCGTTTGAAATGAGGAGGAAGCTGAAGCTGTTTCCTGGAGCTTGGCACATGGGGCTTCATCACACTCAGTCAGCCCCCGCAGAGGGATGGGAGACAGGGACTGGGCAGATGGGGGCTGCCCTGCCTGTCACACCTCTCAAGGTGAGAGCTGCTGGGGCTGAGTGCTGCCTACCTGGGCAAAAATGCCGCCCAGGGAAAAAAAATGAGTCAGAAGAGGAACCCTGCCACCATGGGTGCTGCAGGGAGGGGTTTCAACCTAACCAAAGCAGGGAGGTGGACAGGGTGATGGGCGGGTAGGGATAGCAAATCATGGCCTTAGGGTGAGCAGAAAACTGATGGGGCAGAGGGAGGAGTGGCAGAAAGAGCCATCTGTGTTGCAGTGGTACCCAGCAACAGGACAAAGGGCAATGGGCACAAACTGGAACCCAGGAGGTTCCATCAGAACAGGAGGAGAAACTTCTTTGCTGTGAGGGTGCCAGAACCTGGCTTGCGCTGCCCAGAGAGGTTGTGGAGAGATTCCAAACCCACCTGGACGTGATCCGGGGCACCGTGCTCTGAGTGAACCTGTTTTAGCAGTGGGGTTGGGCAAGATGATCTCCAGAGGTCCCTTCTAACCCCCACCATTCTGTGATTCAGGAGAAGCAATAGCATGAAGGAACTAAAGGTTTCTTACTTAAATGTACTCGCTTAGTGTGTAATGTGTGGAAGTCCTAAATTGTAATGCTCTTGTTTAATATTACTAGCACTGCTTGTTCCCTGTTGACCATGTGTCATCTCCTCTCTGTGTATGTTTGCTGGACTAGATGATTTAGTCACTGTCCTCACACCGAGTAACCATATGGAATGTGTGCTGTTGAGGTGAGGTGGGATGCTGAGGGGAGATGGTGTGAGGAAGAGTAATTACTTTGTGGTTACTCATTCCTGAAGCATGTAGCCTGGTTATCTTGGTCTAGCTCCATACAGACAATTGAAAAATCATTAGGCAAATAAATAGCAATGCCTCAACTGTTTCCAAATCAGGAACAGATCAGAGAATATAAAAGGAAGGAGCTGAGTAGCCTTTTCTACATGTTCTAGAGCTTTGATCCCTGGCACAGAGAAACCCATAGCCTGTAATAAAATTAACATTCCAGCAAAGAGACAGCGATTTTTAATTCTGGCAAAGCAGAGATGGTCATTAAAGCTTGCAGTGAAGCAGCCTCTGTCTTCTCATTACGTTTGCCTAGAAAAGCACTAACGCTTTAGGTTATCTGGGAAGGTTTCTACTTTAATGACTAGAACTTCGTTAAGTGCTTATCCCAGCAGCAAGGCTGCCTGAAGAGTATCCTTACAAAGGAAGAAGCCATTAATAGTGAAACTTCGGATGGGAAAAATAAACCTGGGTTTCATGCCTTAAAAAACATAGCCTGTCTACAGAGCAGCTCTCGTTTTTTCTAACAAATACATTCATTTCCACTCCATGTATTAATTTTAAGAAAGATGTTAAGGCCTCTCCTAGACCTGTTTTTGTGCTTACTTGCCCTTATCTGATTTTTTCAATAAATATGGCAAATAATCAGTTTTCTCTCATGCCAGGGCTAATGATCAAAACCATACCACCATCGTCTCTTCACTCTTCATGCTTCAGTGAAGAAACTCGTATTTTTGTTATAGAAGGGCCCGTAGCATATTTGGCTTTACTGAAGGGTATTTCATGCTCTTGACCTGGGTAGCTGTGTGTTATCTACAGGTTACTTGTAGGTTTTTAAAGCTGGCCTATGTTAATAATGCTCACATCAACAGTCCTGTGCGTATCTGTCTTGATGTTATAACTTTTAATTGCGTTATAACTTACTTGTTATGTGAGATCCCTAGAATTACCTGCTCTCTCACCTACACCTTTGTCTTATCGATATCTATTGAATTTAGCAGATTTTGGTACTTGATGGAATTTAAAGACTTGCTGGTTTGCTTTGGATACTCATTTAAACTGTGCAAGTCATGATTCCTTTTCCTTTCCTTCTAAAATAGAAGCTGACAATTTGAAGTCAGGCTGCTGCTGCTGGTTTTGAGGTGCCTGGAGGATTCTTCATTAGGACACGTGTGGGGAACCTCTAGTTGAGCTGTAATTTCTCTTTTCCTTGCAGGCTTCACAGAGCCCAGTGTGCAATTAAACAGACTCAGGTAACTGTTCAGAAAATAGGACGGGAGATAGAAGAAAAGCTGAGATGTACATCTACAAGCAACGAACTGGTGAGTTTGATTATTTAATACCATGTTCTGTCGGCTTGCTGAAGCGTCTGGCTGATGCTTTAACCATAAACCAGGGTTTTTTTAACACTTGAATGTGAAATCTTTATTTAAACGTGTCATTTCAAATGGGAGATCATCTGAGAAGTGTAACCTAAGGGATTTTAGATTTGTGTGCATTACTCAGATGGATTGACAGATTGCTTTTCTTATTTTTACCTTTATTTTGTATAATAGCTTTTAGACTGCAAAAGCATAAGTGGTTGGACAGTTGGACTTTATGATCTTAGAGGTCTTTTCCAACCCTAATTATTCTATAAACATTGCACAGTGCTCAAAATAGGTTTATCAGGAAAAACAAACTTTTAATGATTTAGATAAATCTTGACAGGAACCTGTGGTGGATTTAGAGTGAGGTGAGTCTACTGGCTGTATCTTCTTGCACCCTACTCCCTTTGGGTGACTAGAATTCATTCAAAAGCTGTCACTCAAGTGACACATTGATTTAAAGCAGAAATCATATTATATCTTGCAATAGCTTTTGACAGTTTGTTTTGCTTGTCCTCTTCCCCTCTCCAAAAAAAGTGTACTGGCACTGGTTTCTACTTTCTACCCAGAAAGGCTGAGCTCAGCTCAAAGCAGTGAGACAGAACAAGAGTGGCTCGTGGTGATCGCATTATATTGGTGCTCACTGGCACATGTCCGGTGCCTCGTATAGGAAGGGGCACATTTGTGATGTGAAGTTACTTTATTGCTGTAAGGTGGTTTAGGCTGAGAGTACGCAGCTAGTTTTCAGAAGTGTCAAAACTAGTTTAAGGGTTTAGGGGTTGCATTGTAGACAAAGAAGCAAAGAAATCAACTTCCTTGATATATATAACATCTCTTGTGAGGAACTTCAACTCAGAGCTTCATCACCTTCTGCAGCATGTCTTGGCTGTTAAAATATTGTTCATAGAATGGTTTGGGTTGGAAGGGACCTCAAAGATCATCTAGTTCCAACCCCTCTGCCATGGGCAGGGACGCCTCCTGCTAGAGCAGGTTGCTGAAAGCCCCATCCAGCCTGGCCTTCATAGATTCATAGAATGCCAGGTTGGAAGGGATCTCAAGGGTCATCTAGTCCAGCCTTAAGTGTAGTTTAACTAAGATGGCACAGCACCCTGCCAAGATGAGTCTTGAAACTGTCTAATGTAGGGGAAACCACCATTTCGCTTGGGAGGCTATTCTGATATTTAATTGTTTTCATTGTAAAAAAACTTTCTTCTAGACTCCAATCAGAATTTCCACAGGAGGAGCTTGCAGCCATTACCCCTTGTATTTCCCATGTGACTTCTTGTAGAAAGAGAGTCTCCTTCCTCTTGGTAGCCACCCTTCAAGTACTGGTACATTGTAATAAGGTCTCCCCTAAGCCTTTTCTTCTCAAGGCTGAACATATCCATTTTTCTGAGCCTTTATTCATACAGCAAGTCTTCCAGTCCCCTGACCATCCTCATGACCCTTCTCTGGACCCTCTCCAGCTTGTCTGCATCTCTTTTGTATAGTGCAGACCAAAACTGAACACAGTACTTGAGGTTTGGCCTAACCAGCACTAAGTAAAGTGGGAGAATGACTTCTTTATCTCTGCTGGTGATGCCCCCCTTAATGCAACCCAGCATCCTGCTGGCCTTCTTTGCTGCTGCAGTGCATTGACTGCTCGTGTTGAGCCTGCCGTTCACCAAGACCCCCAGGTCCCTCTCCACAGGACTGCTCTCCAGCAAAGTGGATCCCAGTTTGAACTGCATTCCTGGGTTATGTGTTTCTAGGTGCAAGACCCTATACTTATCCCCGTTGAACTTCATAAGGTTTCTGCTAGCCTACTCCTCCAGCTTGTCTAGATCTTCCTGGAGGGTGGATCTCTACTCTGGAGTGTTGACCACCACACTTATTCTTGTGTCATCCACAAATTTCATCAGGGTGCTCTTAATTCCAGCATCCAAATCACTTATGAAGATATTAAACAGCATTGGGCCCAATCGTGATCCCTGGGGACCCTGCTTCTGACCAGCTGCCATTTTGAGAATGAACCATTTACCACTAATGGTCTTGTTCCTTTTCCTTCCTTAGATATAATATTTGTTCTTTAGCTGTAGAGCTCACCTACTGATGGTGAGAGGACCTGCAGAGTTCCATGGTGAGCCAATTCAGGGACCAAAATCAGAACAATGCTATTCTGTTGGTTTGTAAGATGAATTTTTCCTGACACTTAAAAAAAAAAATATTTCAGGAAATATCCAGGGAACTACAGAGGAAGGAATTTGGTAGCTGTGTTACGCAGATTAGCAGGAACCAAAATCAAGTCTAGAATTAGTAAGCATGTGGGCAAAGTCAACATGACCATAGCAAAGGGAAATCAAATTATGGGAGTTCAGAGGGAGACAAAAGAAATGTGTACAAATGATGTTGTCTAGTTGGATTTTCAGGAGGTTTTTGATGTGGGTCCTCACCAAAGGTTAAAAAAACTGCCAGAGAATAAGGAAAAATTATTGGCATTGATAAATGACGGAATAAAAGGAAACAAACTAAGAGTAAATGGTCAATGTTCACAGCAACCGGACATCACCACTGATTCTTCTCAAAAAAAAAAAAAAAGGGAAGAATAGCAAGGTGACAGTCTGTGAATTATAGTATTACAGAAGGAAATTAAGGGCCAGCTACAGCTAACTGCAAATGGAGTTTACAAAGTCCATGGAATGGCTTTGTGATAGTACGTTAGATAAGATAATGTAAATTAATATGCAGAGGTGGTGGGGAAATTCTAGCTTTTCATGTGAAAAGACAGAGCTTGAGATGTCTCTAACCAGTAGTTAGATCTTGGACTTACTGTATATATTTCTCTACAGAAGTAGAAATATTTGTATTATATTCCTTTAGCAAAAGAAACAAATAGAAATAATAGTCCTGCAAAAACATCTGCTTAGTGTCAATCAAAAGAAAATGAATCCAATGTTAGTAATTATTTGGAAGGGAACAGAGAACAAAACAAAGAATCAAATGTATGTTTCTTTGTACAGATCCTGTGTTACCATGTTCCGAAGACCATATGCAGTCACAGTCCCCCTCTGTCTCTATGAAGATGTGTTAGAGCTTGGCCAGGTCCTGGGAATGGTGGCAAGACTCACTATGAAGCACAGGGAACATTTAAACAAGTCAGGACACTTTAGGTTTGTAAAGAAATCCTGAGGAATATGAAATACAGAAGGAACCACCTCTGGTGTGGGGTATCCCTCAGCTGTAAATTACTGAAGTCTGTGGCAGGGGGGAAGGGTATCACTCCGCTCACTCTATTCTTCGACCCCTCAAACATCTGCTGTTAGGTACAGGACTAGATGATGCTTTGATCTGATCCAATACAGCCATTCTTATGATTGCATGCTTTAACAACCTAAATTAGCCTGCAGTGTGGTCAGGTTATGCAAATGGAGGAGTGACAGTCAGTCTTCAGTTTTATTTCACGCACTGACCTTTAGCAAGTTTACTGCCTTTATTCTACTGTGTGCAGTTGCAGGCCAAGCCTGTGTATAACTGTTTTTAAAGAATAGAGTGTATCAGTGGTTTGAAGTTTTTGCAGTCGTTCTTTAAAACAGGTTTTGAAACTCAGTAAGTTCAAATGCTAATTAAATTGGAAGGAAATTCAAATAGTTTGCAACATGGAAAGCTCAATTAGGGGGCACAAATAATGCTGCTTTTTCTGGTGATATGATGATATAATCATCTACGTGTCATTACTGCAAAATCATAGATGCATTTCACATAGAAAATCACTTTTTTAAGGAATATGCTCTTTTCACTCATCACATCTATTTCTTTTCCTGCTATCATACAATAGCAGAAATTGCAACTCTGCATGCTTTTTGTGTTGATCTCTCATGCTCACAGGGCAACAGAAGCAGAATTCTGGCCAGGTTTCTAGATTTGCAGTACTGGTATATGTAATTGATAAAATGTAATCTTTTTAAAGAATACTGGTTGTAGTGACCATATGTGCTGAATCATTTATAGATCTAACACCTAAACTCCATCCTAATTCCGGCTTCATGCCAGCATTCATGCTTCCGTGGAAGCGTACACAGGACTACTTCTGCATTCCCAGATGTGCTCTGTGTGCTTTCCTATTCATAGAGGCTTGTGGCCTTCCAAATTAGTAGAGAATCTGCAACACACATGCTTCCAGAAACTGTGTCAAAATATGATGATTTAATACAACATTCCTTTCTGATTAGGAAAGCTATTTCTAGTGAACTAAGTACGCAAAGATTTTTATCAGACATTCAAACTACTGATTCTGCTTTTTGAATGATGCTTTTCTTGGCTGTATTACCCCATTGAGATATCTCATACAAGAAGACTAATTTGCAGCTTGTAGAACACTGATTTAATAGCATTCCCCCCTTTTATATTAAGCAGAGAGTAGAACTCATAAATTAACACTTTCTTTGTACTGTTATCACTGTCTCAGTGCCTTGAAGGCTTTGAGCTGCCTTGATCCAAATTAACCCTATTAAATACCAGTCAGGCACATAGACTTAAAGGATATGTGGTGATCAGTGTGTTATACAGTAGGCATACAGAAAAGCTATTGCAGTTCCAGCATATTAAACAGAATTGTGAAATAACTATGAATAATAAAACATAAGACAAAAGGATTAATTCAGAGAACTTTACTTTGGCAGTGTAGATGGTGAGGTTTTTTTCAGTGGGGATCCCAGTCTTCTTGGCCTGTAGCAGTAAAGTTTTGCTTCTACTCTTCTTTCTATCTGATGATATCCATCCCTCCCCTTTACACTTTCCAGGGAAGCTGATCTCCCACAGTACAAGACTGCAAAACCTAGACTTTACTCTCCCCTGATTCATAGCAAATACTAGGTGTACATTAGTTTCACAGGCAAAGGTCTTGATTTGTTTTTATTACCACGTCCTACAAAACATCCAGTGTACAAGTAGTTTTCAGAAGCAGGGACCTGTAGATCATATTGTAATACTTTGGTCTGAAGGTTAACTGGTTGAATGAGCTACTGAAGTGGAAAGATTTTACTATAGTAAAGAAAAAGCTTTAAAAATTTAAAATGAGTCATGTCCCTTGAATAAAAACATTTGTAGAGTTACAAATCAGTTTTAGAAACACTTATTTCTTCTTCCATAGTGAAGAGGGAGGAGGATGTTTCCACAGACATTTTGGGGTTTTAATAGTTATGTCCTTCTTCAACTTGCCTATTCATTGCTGTTCACAACTTTCTCTCCCAACCTCATCAAGATTTTCACACGCGTTGTCTCAGAAATCTTCACCCTGCTTCTGCAGTATCATGTTTAGCCCCCACAAAGGTATAGGCATTTCAGTCACACCAGGGAGAGGACATAAGATGATTCACTCTTGGATTAACACCAGCCCCTTCAATGCAAGGTGATGAGTTTCAATCATTTAGTTTAATTTCTCAGTCGTTTTTGTAGAAAGGCTAGAAGCCAGCACAGCATGTGAGAAATATAATATAGAGCTCCACTAATATAAGTGATAGCTTAGCTGTAGAGTTGGTGAGCAAATTATTTGCTAGTGTAACCTAATACCTGCAGTCTAATTTGATGCTGTGAGAGTCTAGAGGCTGAAAGAAAGCATAAATGCAAGATGTAAATTTATGTTTAATGCAGTGTTTGATAGCCACAGATGGCTACTCTTGTAGACAAAGCCAAGTGAAAAGAAATAATAACTTTATGGGACTGGAGACAGTTTGCAAGTGTTTTACCACCTAAAAAAAAGAATAATTAGGATGCAGGGTAGAGCAAAGAAGTGGGGTGGGAAGCATGGAAGAGATGCACAAATTATTTGTGTCAAATATGAAATCTAGTTTAATTCAGATCTGATGCTTTAAAGAACGTTTATCTGTGCTTATAAATGCTGTGACCATTTGAATTGTGCCTATCCTGCAATCTTCTTTTTATAGCCAACCATTTCCATTTGTCCTGAAGTGCTGTAATGATTTTTTTGTTTTTAAAGAGTAACTTCAGATTAGTTGTTAATTCCCAGCTTCTTCAAAAATGTAATTCAGAGTCATAGTCCTTGAGTGGAGTTATTCAAGTTACCAGTTGGTGATTTCCTCATTGCTGGCATGATTTAGGGTCTGTTTAGCATTTGCCATCTTGCTTGCTTGTTCTATGGGGTTTTTTACTTCCCTGGAGTAAAATGAGAGCAGGAAAACTCTCCTATTCCTCCTGCTTATAGAAAGATCCTCAGAGGACTCAAAGACCATGGAGCTCTGTGAATTACATTCTTGTACCCATAGACAAGGAGTCCTTAGGCTGCCTGGCATTCATTAGTGATTACAGGGTTTAATCTTTTAGTGTAAAAGTGCTAAGAATTCAAGAGATGACCAAATGCTTGAATCTGTAAGTAAATAATGAAATATTAGTTCCTTTCCAAACATTCTGAATCAAACTGCAGGGGTTCATTGTGTGAACTGAACCCTGCAGGATTCACACAGCTGTAGAGAGAAATCCAACACCTAGTCCAAGTGAAACAATTCCAGGATCCAGCAAAGAATTCCTAAACCACAGAAGTCATAAAACTTGCTTTGTGAAGCCTTGTTTTCTGTTTTTAATATTTATGCAGTATTTCCATTTATTCTTTGTGTCCTTACTACCAGTAAGTGACTATTCTTTACTTCAGGACAAATCATAAAACCTACAGTGAGATTTTCCTCAGTAAACTGTTCTCCAAGTCTATAGAAGCTAGTATTTTGCTCAAGTGAAATCTGGATGAGAGTATCATGTTATGACCTTTAATGACTTTTACTGACTTTTTAATAAAATGTTTACAGACATTTAAATGAAATTAGTAGAACTGTGACCTGCATCATCATTCATTCATTCAGGATTCTGTTTTTTTTCATAATGAGGGCCTTTTAGGTTACAAAGTGAGGACTGAAGAAATTGTAGATGGTTAAAGTGTGCCAGAGTAGATTATTGAATTAGTGATGTAACGAAAAACATGAATAGAAAATCTAGCTAGATTACAGGAAATCAGACACACTTAATTGATGTACTTGAAGAGCGCAGTTTTTTACATTGTGTATGTGGAGAGGAAGTTGAAAAGTAAAAATTTTTTTCCAGGAAGTCAGATGCATGCTTCTTGAGAATATTGTAGAATCTTTAGAGATTAAGTCCTATGCCTCCCTTTATTTATGGCTATTTTATTACAGACTGAAGTCAAGAGGATAGCTCCCGAAATCATGCATGTGCTTATAGATGCTTCTGAAGCTGAACTATAAATGGGAAATAGCCTTTTTTCTTTGAAACATCTTTGCATGTCCCACCCTGAAACTTGTATTCTCACTGCATGGTAACTATAGTGATAGTGTGTTCCTACTGTGGTATGTTACAGCTCTCTTTCGAACATTAAGTTCAAAAGCAGTCAGCTGAATATAAATTAAGTGATTGCAAATTAGGAAAGCTCTACTTTGTGGTAGGGTTCTCTGGCATAACAAGAACTGCATGTCTTTGATTATTTTGCTCTGTATTTTTTTAGAAAAGCATATATCCTGGTGACAGGGAATCCAGAAGTTATCTTCTAAAAGATAACTAGTATTGCTGTTAAGATTTTTATTTCCAGTTGTAATTTGTCTAGCTTTGGTTTCAAGCTTTTTGATTTTATTGTATCTTTATTCACTATCAAGAGGAGTCCTTTATTATCAAACACATTCTCCTGTGTGTACACATGAAACCCAACAAAGTTCTAACACCACATTACAAACAATGTGTAGTGCAATAGGTATTTTACCTCACTTTGTCATCCTATTCGTAAAGACCTTTGTGTTTTGCTTTGTTTTACATACGGAGCATCTTATGGGTGGAAATTGTTGCTAACAATTTTTCAACAAAATTAATGCAGATAAATTTCTATATTTGTCACCGTGTTATAACAAAATAAATGAGACCCATACTGTGCTGTTCCAGCAGACCTGGAGCAGACATGGAAAGGATATAAATGTGTCAGTATTATGGGAGGAAAAATACATAAATGCACATGGTGACTCTCTTAAGTCTTGGGCTCAGTGTGATACTAATTCATTTTGGTGACATTTGAAAAACTTCTCCCAACATTAATAATAAGTTTATAGTAGGGGGTAATTCTGACAGACACAGTGTTGAAATAAAAACTTGGAAGAATGTCCATCAGATTTTACAGGTGCATAGAACATGCATTTGCAGTTGATTGATGATCTTTTTGTTAAAGGTTGACATAATGTTGAATGGAATGTTTTGTTTATATATGGTGGTCTAGTTTATTGACCAGTACCAAAATGTATGACCAATCTGGGACTTCGTACAGTGTCTCTTTTTTTCTTTTTTCTTTTTTTTTCCCCCTGGAAAAATGTTCTGTATTTGTCTTCTCTTCTGATCATCAGCACATGGATGCTCTTTGATTATTTTATAAATATGATTTTCTTGAACTAATTTTTCATTCTAAAATATTTGCTCAAACTGAAAATTTTAGATGAATATACAGGATTTTAAGCAATAGTTAGAAAAAGTATACAGAGATCTGGGCAAATGTTATAGAACTTAGTTTTCCTGCAGTTTTTTACTGAAAACAAAAATAACAGATGGCGTGTAATTTGAATAGATCGGTCTTCTATTTGGAAGATTATTTCTGTTGAATTTCACTTAAAAAAAAAATCTGAAAAAAAACCCCTGAAGTTGTCTATTGCTAATGATTGCAAGTGGAAGAACTGAAAAGATGATGCCACTATTTAATAAAGAAATTGATTTGTCTCTTTTATCAGATCAGTGAAAGAAGAGATGTCTTTAACTTCACTTCCAGTTCAGAATATTAAACTTTCAACTGCAGCAGCTAGCTATTTAAATACTGAACTCGTTTTAAAATTATGAAGATGTGTGCACTCAAAACTATTCTTGAAATCCATGTAAAACTTATGTTTCTGTCTTAACAACAACATTTAAATTGCTCATAGTTGTAATAGGTGGAAAATGAGAAACTTTTCCGTTCTTTGGTCAAGTTTATTAGCTAAAGTTGGAGTCTCAGCCAAAACTGACATTGACTCCAAAAGGTTTTTTTCAAAAGTTGTAACAAAACTAGCTAAACGATCCTAATATCAACTTTGTCCTTAAAAGCCAAGCTACAATCTTGTCTTCCTTTAGACTGCATGTTTGTATCTGTGCTCAAAATTCATTCTCCTAGCAGGACAATCTTATAAACACTGTTTATTTAGGAAGAAAACAAATGTCTGTCAGTATGTTAGAGATACTAAGTAGTTTGTTGATCTGCTTTCATCTTCTTTGTATCAAAATATGGGGACCTATATATGCGTAACCTCAGCATACTTGTCCTGATAGAGAATTGAATAGGACAAAAAGGGAGATACTTCTTAAAAACAACTTCTATTTCATTATGTGAGCCAGCAAAATCAAAAAAATAGAATCCAAAGTTTTCTGCCTTTCCTGGATCATTGAAGTATATGGATTGGGATGTAGTCAAGGAAATTATCTGGTTGTAATCCAGACAATTCTGCAGATAATCTAACAAAAATGTTAAAAAATAGTAACTGGAAGACCTGCATATATTTAGGTTTCAGATAAGGCAACGTGTCAGTGAATCCAAAAATGTAAGCTCAGGTTATCTTCTTATTCTTCATATAGACAGAATATTTTACTTTGGGGTTTACATTAGGGAAGTTAATAGCACCCAAATGGATCAGGTAGTCTTGGCTCATGGGCCTCTTCAGAAATACAAGGAAAGTGTGATCTTCATCTGAATCTTCACCCTTGAACTGAGTTTGACTTGTGATGTCTTGGAAAATACTAAGGCGCTCCAACTATCTCATTTCTTTTTGTCTTATCTCAATGGGAAGATAGTTTTATTTGTGTTAGTTTAAGTAACAATTTCTGTCTGATGTTTGTTGTATAGACACCTATATTTAAAATATCTAATATTATCATTCTTAGATTTTCCACAGATGCAGTACAAATGTGACAATTCTGTATGTATCTCATTCAGGCTTTAGACCACTAAGACTCAACCTGATCAAGAGCTGTTCTCACTTATTGGGAACCCCATCCAAGAATTTAGCTAAATTATGACTATTCTATACACCTGAGTTTAATTGTGAAGGAAATTGATTAGGAATGTTTTCCAGTCATGTTCCGATGATTTTCATGTTCCTACAATAAAGGTGAAGCTCTTCTAACCAGATAATTCCAAATCCATAAAGGTGTGATCCAGATGCACTGTAAAGCCTTTCAATAACCCTTTAGGGTTCTGCAATTCTTGTTTTCTCTCTTTTTGCTGTAGTGAGTGAATTAAGAAGTCATTCTGATAGTGGTATTGAGAGAGTAACAACATGCTCTTTTCCACTGACCAAAGACATCCCCTTCCTTTTAAGAAGGAAGTTAAACTGGAAAAATCATAGATACGTGAACTGTGGATGTAAAAAGGGAGGACAAAGTAAAGGAAACTGAGCTTTATAAAGCAGACTGGAGGGCATTTTCTTTGGCAAACAAAATTTTGAAATGACAATTCTGTGAGACTTGGGGCAAATAAATTTTAGTACAACTGTAAGAATATTTGAGTGTGGATCTTTGTTGAAAGAATTTTTAGAGGAAAGCTTAGATAGTGGTTAGTGGTTTCTTTTAAAAAACAACTTACCTCAACATTTTTTAATGCTCAATGTATGCTTCCTTTGCATATTGGATGTTATAGACAATACTTACAATGTTTCTAGGATGTCTTAGAAAGTAATATGTATTTTGCTTAATTCTGCGAGAATTTACCAGCATTGATTTATTAGTAACTGAATGAAAAGGAATTTTGTTGTTCTTTCGTTTGTCTTTTTAACAAATTAGTATTTGTTGTTTGTGCAAGACTCAGAGTAATCATCAGGCTAATCAACTAAAACATGTTATTTACAAAGTTGGATAGTGCTACATATTTAAACTGAATTTCAGAAGAAGCATAGCTAGTGAAGAGGCACTTAAAATTATGTTCTCTTTTGTATTATTGTGGTTTTATGTATTTTAGCATAGTTGTGTGGTGTTTTGATCCTTTCCCGGGCAGATCACAGACTGCTCATAAATGTTGGTTTAACTTTTTCTAATTGTTAATTCTGAATATTTGATTAATGATAATATTGTTTCTGGTAGTGCTAACACTTAAAACTACTCAAACTTCAGGCACCTTAAAAGGAGGTGTGGGCTTCCAATGCAGTGGTAAAATTAGTCTTTATCTGCAAAAACAAGTGAACTGCAAAGTACAGTGTGGCTATCAAATTGACAACTGTTAAGTGTTGCCAGTGAATTTTCTTGGGTTTGTGATATTCCTCCAGTGATTATTTTTATTTTAATTGGGACTTTGTGACTTCTGAAACACTTAGTTTGGCATGTAACTCCCGAGTTCAAGAATAATTGTCTGGAGTTGCTGCTATTTGTCACAAGACAGTGCAGATAAATGCTTCAGTAATTGCCCTGATTTCAGTATAAAAAATGTCATTGCTATCTTTTACTGTTCTGTTATTCCACAAATGCAAATCCAGTCTTGTTTAAACATTATATAACATAGAACTTGAAAATATGGAAACTGATGTTTTAGGACCAATACAAACTCCTGTGCTATGCTGGCAGAGAAATAACTCTTTATCTGACATAAAATTACCGATGAAAAATATTTCGGTATTTTAATATTGCTTTAAATAATATGCCACCTAAGAATGTATTTTGTATATAATAACTTTAAGAAAAGTACATGCAGGTAGATATTTGGGCCTTTCTGTGCTAGGAAGTTTAAACATACATCAGGTGTATATGTGTCAGAGCCTGCTGGAAAACTCTATGTCATGCAATTCAGAGCAGAGCTGGTAAATCTATTCATCATGAGCTGCAGACCACCACTGTGTTTGCAGTGCAAAAAGCTAGCCTTTCTTTTCTGGATAATAAATGATCACAGAACTGGAAATGAGTCAGACCTTTCAGACCAGCCAAAGACAAACTATCTTTGATTCCAGCCCTCTTGATTCACCTGTACATATTCCATGTATTACTCAGGTGCTAAGCAGAAGTGCTTTTTGTCTTCAAGGCTGAATGGCCCTTTAGTTTAAATTAAGAACATTCACTGGTCTTCCCTGAGAAAGTAAAATAAATTTGCGAGTAGTTACTAGTTGTAAAAAGCTGTTAAAATACACAAGTTCTGCCTCATTTCCAGTGAAATGCTGTGACTTAAGAACACTCGTTTATTGTTGCACAGTATGCTGCCAGACAGTCCAGGTAGATGAAACCTGATTCTCTCTCTTATTGCTTTAAGCATTTCATTATCACTTGTGGGTTGTTTCAAAAGATGAGGAAAATATAAAACTCCTTGGAGTGAAGTAGTAACACACAGCTGAGATTTTTTGGTGGGTTGTTAGGTTTTTTGGCAATAAATTGACTGCATTTGACCTTTGACTCAGAAAGACCTTATGGTTTTCTATTACTGGAGAAATAATTTCCATAATGACAGTGCTATTGGCGATGAGGTGCGTAAAAGAAGCTCTTATGTAATGAAACATGAAGAGACACAAATGAAATATTAAAAGCTTGACTGGACAAGTGAGTCTGTGTCAACAGTGACGCTAAGAACGTATCATAGCAGAAGCTGTGCCCAGTCTCTGATACCCTGACTGCAAGCTAGGTATGTAGTCAGATTGCTGAAGTGGAGCCTTTTTTCACTGACCTGTTACAATGATACGAAGTGCTAAATGTATTTGTAGGTAAGCTGTCTGCTATATCTAGACAGCAAAATGTTATTGACTGAGTCCTGCCTTGGCTTTCCCAAAGTATTCTTAGTGATTTCTTATGAATGCTTGTATTAATTGTATACTTTTGAATTTTAGCCCTTGTGCTTTTTCATTCTTCTAGTGATGATATCAAAACTTAGACTTTAACAATGGTGCAGAATTGCAAAAATCACAACCGTTTCTTCATATTTAAATGCAGCTAAGTAACTTCTTCACATTCTTTTAGTTTGTAGAAATTTATGTCCATATTGAAGCAGACCATAGAGAAGTTCACCTCGTTCTGAATTGCATTTGCTTGGTATTCATGCCTGTCATCTCCTGAAGTGATGATGCTTCTATTTCCCAGATTGCAACTGCTTTTAGGAAAGAGTAGAAAGCCTTGCAGACATCTGCTATTTACTAGATAGGTGATTCTGATTTAAAGCTCTTAATGCTAGTCTTTGATCACATTGTTTGTTAGAAAAAGAATTTATAGAAGGCGAGCATTTGAATAAGTGTCACAGTTCATTGTTAAAATTAATATAGGTTAATTCTGGAATTAACCTAGCTGGAAAAAGTAATTTTGCATTTATAACTTTCCTGGTCTCTCTGTTATTGGTTTATGTAGTTATCAGCTTCTTCGCAAGTTTTAGGCGTTTTCTTTTCTTCTCTTTTTTTTTTTTTTTTTTTTAAGATGAGATAGGATTTTACAATGGCTTGTATCATAAATCCTTCCATTTTTAACATCCTGTTTTCTATGTATTATACTGCAGTTCTTATTCCCACAATTTCTGTTTTGGAATCTACTTAAACCTTTTCACCACTATAACACAAAAGCAAATAATTATTAATTTTATCCTCATAGGATTCCTCTGAGACAGAGAAATACTAGCTTAATTATACAGCGAAGGAACTGTAACATCAGATAGATTGAGTGGCATGCATAGGTCACACAGGAAGCCTGCGGTTGGGCTGAGGATTGAAACAAGGTCTCTTGAGTCTCAGATTAGTTGCATCTTTTGTTTATGGCTATGCATGAAGCATTTGTTATTTTAATTCACATTTAGTGATCATGATAGTCTTGGATTCTTTTAAAATAAATAAAACTTTCTCTAAAGCTTTAGAGTAATCCTAATCTTCACTGAAAATGAAACCCAGACCAAAACTGTGTTTTTCTATTAGAATTTTTTTCTTAAATCCTTTTAAGAAATTTATAAAACTTTTTTTTTCTTTCTTTCTTTCTTTCTTTTCATGCATTTCTGCCTATGAACTGCCTACTTTAGCTGAGACAGGAGGTGAAAGAAGAAACTGCAATATCTTTGACCTTACAGAACTCAGGACTAGCAGGAAATCTCACAGGAAATTCTTGCCTCGTGATATTTTCAGCCATGAGCCGTTTTAGTCAGGTATGAGAGGAAAGAGGTGAGATTATTATCCTATGAAGCATGGTGGATGAGAGTGCCCTTTTATGGCTCAAAGAAAGTTGATAGGGCTTGGATGTCAGTAATGTGTCCAGCACGCTACCTTAATGAGAAAGTGAGGGAAGCAGATGACCAGCAGTGCAAAATCCCACCAAACAAATTTCTCTGCCCTTCACAGACAATTTTCCTGTAACCTTATCCATTGCTTCAGCCAGTTTATAAAGCAGTTCCACAGTTTTTGTGCTGTATTCAACCTTAACATGGATGATTAGGACATACATGTTTTGAGCTTGGTTAAAATGCTATCACATGTTCAGACAAAAATAAGTTTCCCCTTGTCCTCATAGGCTGCACCTCAGAGAGCTTTTAAGGTCCATGCAAAGAAATAAGGGTTGCAGATAATTCCACTTTTGTATATTGTATAAAATCTTGGAAAACATAATGCAAAAGGCAGTTTTCATTTGTTCTGTTAACATTTATCCTATAGCTCATTCTGTCTCATTGCTTTGACACCAAATTCTGCTGCCAGAGAGGAGTATTTTTTTTTCTTCTGCTTATTTCCAGTTATTTTACTTTTTCCAGTCTTTACAAATTCCTATATCATCTGTATTTTCTCAAGTATTCCACAAAATTCAGTAAGGGTAAATAATAAGGCTGTGCTGAACTTTTCATTCTCCAGCTTTAGGAAACAATTAGTTCAAGTAACTTCTGGTTTTGAGGTAACTTTTCTGGTCTTGGTTTTGTTTAATATCAAATGTCTTGTAAAGAAGATGCAGAGGGTGAAAATGGATTTCCCACCCCCATAGATATGAAACTATTAACTGTTCTGTTTCTCTAGATAAAACAAAACGTTAGATCATGAATCATACCATTAGACCTTGAACTTAAATTATTTATTATTTATCTAACATTGGAGACCCCCCTTCATGTTATAATTTAAGGTTTGGTAGTAAATATTACAAATATTGTAATATTATTTAAAGTTTGTATTCTATAAAATCTAGGTTAAAAGGTGTGGTATTCTAGGAAGGAATTTGTAAATGTTTTCCCAAACCTTTTTTTAAAAATTACCTTGATGATGCTCTCTGACGTTTGCTTTCTTGCTTTGAATAGTTTAGCTAACATGTTTACTTGTAAGAGCACTGAAAGCCCAAGCTGTAAGCATGCACTGTTGACTGCTTAGAGAATGTGAATTATGACTGTGTTGCAAGCAGTTCTGCTAAACACTGAGTTTAGTATAAAAGCAAAGAAACTGGTGAAAAAGTTTCATGCACCAAGGACACAGCAGTATGTTGTATTACTTGTCACTCATTTTTAAACTGCAGATAATAACATTGAACTCGCTGTTCACCTCTACCTGTGCTCAGTACTTCAGCTCATTAAGTATTTTTTCAGTGCAGAAATTTACTCAGTTCTGTTTTAAGCTGTGTATTTGCAATTTTTGAGGAAGCCAATCTTCTAAGGGATGTGCAAAAACAAAAGATACTTTTCACTAGGAAAACACATAAAATATCTCACATGACTATGATACCTACAAATGTGTAGTAATTTCCTCTGTAGAGATGATAAACACAGTTTTACATGTTACAATCCATATGGAAATAAACCTTTTTTCTTAAAATACTCAGTATCAAAACAGGGATGACAAATTGACTTAATTGCTGTAAATAAGGTTGAATTGAAATCCTGAACAAAATCTTGCAGTTTTAGAATAATCTGTGATTTTCACAGTGTTTAAATTTGCAGGGTTTTGTTGGTTGGCTGTTTATTTGTTTAAAACATTTCAAGATAGATTGTATGTGTACTACGTAGAAAGAGGGCAAATGTTGTTACCAGTATTTTTCAATTCTTCTGGTACTAGAAAGCTATAGACTTCATCTTTTAAATTTTCTGAGAAGTCTAATGTAAGATAGGATATTATCTACCATTTTTTCTTTCCCTCTAATGTGAATCTTAGTTGAATTAATCAGTCTTCACACTGCAGCATTAAGGACAAGTAAATCTGTTTGCTTCACTGAAGGCAAACAAAGGTGAAATCGTTTAATGTCAGGTAATGCAACACCATGAAGGTGTTTTGTAGCAGTTCCTGTGCCTTGGTTCTTATGATAATAATTGTTTGTGGTATCGTGCTTTAATGCATCTTCCCATCGAATTTTATAATTGTTGTAAAACTAATATGGGTTACTCTGTACTGCAAAACAAGGCTTCATAAAAGTGGTCATCCAAGGAAAATCCATGCTTGCTACACTTTTTTATAATTCTGCAATGCGTGGACAAGGATGAGGTGGTTATAAAGAGCTTCAGCCAGTGTTTCAAATGCTGGAGCAGAACAGAAAATTTCCTTGAGAGTCTATTGAATGAATGCAAGTAGAAGATAATACCTTTGTTTCAATAAGAGGTATTACTTTTCCTTCTTTAAAAATCCATTCTCATAGTCATTAAATAAATGACCAGTCCCAAAACCTCTTTCCTCTCGTGCCGTATTATACTGTGTGGAGGGAAGGCCTTTCCTCTGTCTACAATTAGTACAACTCTTCACCATGTTTATACTACACAAGAAGGGTTGGAGAGAGTGGCAGCATTGGCTTAGTTTGAGTTCTGACACCAGCGTCCTGAAGCAAAGCTTTTCTTTTGGTCCAAGATCATGGGCTCTAATATAGGGAAAAGTTTTGGCAAAATCTCAGTTAAATATTTGCCTGCTCCTATGTTGAGAAATTCTCTGAAAAAAATATATTTATATTTGGAAACTGTACAATCAAGGTGTCTAATCCATGCATAGATTTAGATTTAGTTATTGAACGAAGTCTGTGGCTTAAATTTTAGTGTAGATGCTTTCTAGTGTCTCAAAAACATCACACAAGTAGTCTTTCTTTGTCAGACATTTCTTAAAGACATCCCAGAGTACGAAAACAAGACAGTATGTTCAGAGCAGAAGGTGAAAGAAAGGTCGGTCACACAGCATCTTTTGGCATTATTCTTTGTGTTGTCTACAGTATCAGTCAGCCTCTCAACCTAGGGCTTTTCTCTTACATCCCGAGCTCTTAAAAAAGCAGTGTTTACATTTAGATTTAGAAGATAATATCCAACATTACAATGAATCAATTAAAAGATATATTCAGAGCCAAAGGCTCTGTAGGTCTGTGTTTAAAGTACTCAGAGGATCTATGACAGCAACAGGTCCAATTCTTGATGTTTATTCACTTCTTCCAGGAAATCACGATAGAACCTGAGGTATATTTTAATGTTAGAACCATAAGTAGCTTATAAAGTAATCCTAGGTGTAATCTTCTACTACCTTTATCCACTAGGTGACAGTACAGCTCTTTTACTTTTTTTTTATTATTGTCCATAGGTGTTTTTTTAAAAAAGTAGTTCAGCACAAACTTCTGAGAATATATTCTTTCCAACTGAAAAGCATGTGCTGTGCATGACTTTTTAAATGAGAACAAATTTTAACTGTAAGGAAATTTTTCTCAGAATAGTTACTTTAGTTAATGCAAATAAAATTCCTTATCATTGAACAAAGTTGTTTGGTTTTAACTGTGAAAGATAATACAGAGTGGCTTAATTGTGGTCTGATAAATAGCAATGGAAAAGCAAATCCTGGAAGTAAGTGGAATTAAAAAGCAGTTTTCAACTCCAAGGTAAGATATGCAGAACAATTATACTTTTAATTGTAGTATTGGTCTTTAAGAAAAGAGCTTAAATTAATAAAGCTTTATTTTAAATAAATAATAGGTGGTGCAGTGTTGTTAACCCTTGTTTATATGACTTGTTACAAGGATATAATTAGAGATAAATTAATGACTTTCAGTACTGTGTTTTATAATGCAGTTGTTTCTTACTTCAGCACTTAATTAGTTAGTTTCTGTAAATGTTTGAGAAGCCCAAGCAATAGAAAGAAATCAAAAGGTAAAGTTTATAGAATTGTATTTCCATACAAAATTGCATACGCTTTGAAAACTGATCCTGGCTAACATTCATTTCACTACTGCTTGCTGCTTGGATGAAGTTATGTCTCCAAGTGTCTGAAGACTAATTCCATCAGCCAATGTCCCTATGCAAGATTAAATTTGCTGTAAAAATTAATTTACCACATACATATATATCATATAATTATAAGATTACTTATAATGATCATTTGTCAGGTATAGAGACTTTCTTTCTGAAAGCCAAGTGAAAGTATTAAAAATCCTAGAGTGCCACATTTAGCGTTTATTATGAAACATTTTTTTAATACATGTGATAACAGTATGTGGTTTTGATGAGATTATTTTATGTTGCACTGTCACATTTCATATTGCATAGAGCTTGTATAATTGCTTGTTTATACTAAATTTTCCTGATTCTTAATAAAGGACTTCGTTACATAGTAGAACTATTTGCTTTTATCCTTCTTCTGATGCATTCTGATAATACAATTTTAAAACACATACCTGAATGTATCCAGCAGTCAAATTAAATAAAGAAAATGTATATTGTAGATTAATGATGCAATGTGCTGATCAATAAGCAAAATTAAATAACTTTACTGATTAGATGGATTGTCTTATCAAGCACGTACAACATGAACTTTATAAAAGTGTTGATTTTGAATATTTAGAAAAAAACAGACTTGCAATAACTTGCTCATGAAATGTCATTCCTGTAAAAAAAATTCAGTATTATTTACAGTACTGATTGCCAGCTGAAATTTTGGCAAGATTTATGCTCTGGTTACTAACCTGCTTCCCCAAAACATTGCAAGTCTGAGTAGAATTTGGCCCATTTATATTTAATGGCTGAGGACCATGTAAGGCTTACACATTTAAAATTTATGACGGAGTGTTACAAAGGATTGCTTTGTACATTGACTTAGCATTTCGAGTGACATTAAAGGCTGGTTTATTTCAGCGCTTCTAGTAAAATGCTATGGCTCACCTTTGAGACATCATTTTATATACGTTGTATATAACTGTTACTTGTCTTCTCATTACAGCACGGAGTATGAATGAGTATTTCATTTTAAAGAAAGAGTTCCCCTCTAAGTTCAAGCACTTCCCTGTTTCTTCACAGACAGTAAAGATCAAATACATTTTACTACCCAGTCAACTGCGTGCCCAATATAACAACTTTTCCTGTTTCCTTTAGAGATACATCAAAATAATACAGTATTTGGCTGTAATGTGTAAGCACTTCTTTACCTTTCAGTTTAACTGTAAAACAGTTAAATAATAAAGCTTGCATACATAATTTTAAGCAATTGTGTACATAATAGACATTAGTGTTAAACAAAAAAATTACTGAGTTCTTAACTGAGAGGTAAGAGATTGCAAACAATGTACTTACAAAAATGTTGCATTTTTCTACAATTAATTTAGGAGTCAGAGTGGCAACTCCTTTCATAACTTTACAGTTACGAATATGTAGCTTCCACAATAAATTTGTATTTTGCAGTTTATGATTGAACCAGGCCATTTAAAAATAGAGAAGCTGTGAGGTCTTTTTTTGGCAGTGATTTTTCAAATACATATTTGAAAAAAATAGCTCTGCTTTCTTGGGATATACATAAATATAAGTTAGCTGTTTTCAGATACATTTTTGTAAACTTGTAAACCAAAGAATATTTTATTTTACAAGATACAATTTTAGAAACCTGTAGTTCTTAAAATTATAGTGTTAAGAAAATAGATCTTAATGTTTGAAAATAGTTAGCTGCCATTTGTGAATGCTTTTTCCAAAGCAAATTTTCCTAAGCCGTATCATGCCATTAGTTTCTAATCAGAACAGAGGTTACCTAGATATTTCCTTTTAAGGGAGTCTGGTACAATATGGCTTCATGTACCAACACCCTTGGCCTGCTTCTTACCTTCCTCATATTACACTAATGACTTCAGTGAAGTTGTTTGTGATTTATAGCAGTGCGAGAGAAACATCAGCTTGGTCATGCTTTTAGCCACTCCTCCTACAAAATAGGATGTGAAACAGTACCTTCAATACTGAAGTGTGGTCATCTCTATTCCATGTTTCATAGGAAAAATTGATGGCTTGATTCTAAACTTGCTGAAATCTGTAAAAGCAAGGCCTTTTTGTCAACTTCAGCAGGTGTTGAGTTAAGCTCTTTGTTCTGATCCTGCAAGTATTTATGTGCATACACTTATATATCCATTAATTTCATGTAAGCAAAGGCATTGCTCATTTGAGGCCCCTAAGTTTTAGCAGAATTTGTATTTTTACTTACTATAGTTATGGTTCCATTATAACTTGTAGTTGCATCATTCACAATCAAGGTTTAAAAGCCGTTTTTCTTCCTTTTCAGTTTTTGATGTTTATTTCTTCTTTGCAAAATTATGGCTTAATTTAGCAATGTGCAAAAGAATTTTCTTAGCATAAGAAAAGGTATGGGTAGATGGAGGCTGAGGGGTAAAAAGTATCATTCTTCATAGGATATAAAAAATGAAATATTAAAACTAACACAAAGCATAACAGGTGGAAGGATAGCAAATGACCGCAGTTTTTTCAGCTGCAACACTTACCTCTCACGTTGTCAGAATGGCTGAGAACCTCACAGTATCAATTGTGTTTATTCCCCTGCATCACTGTGAGGACAAGAAATATCATTGGCCCTATTTTGCAGCAGAATGCTGGGGCACAGAATGTACATGTGAAGTTATCTGCAGTATTCCAGAGACTTCCAAGATTGCATGAGCCTCTGCACCATCTGTCATCCCTTAGCTGAATAGCTTCTTGCTACTAACAGGTAGTGTTATGATACTACAATCTTTTTTTGCAGCACAGGCAAGAAGGCAAGATTGTTTTTTCCCCATTTTAAGTAGCAAAAACAAACATTAAAGTGACATTTATTTTTATTAGTCTCATTTGAAGTAGTTTGTAAAAATGCATATTAGCTGAACAACAGATTCTTCAATCCTTTCTTCTTCATGCCTTGAGTTGCTCTGTCCGCGCTTCCTGAGTTCCTTCCTAATGCTGTCCTGTAATCTTGCTAGCTTATAACCGTGTGCTTTTACAGTTGGGCCAAGGCAGTATGAGCTGTGGCTCGTTTCGTGCACTGACTATGTAAGTAGACTAGTAAATAACACCTGCAACTAGCTATGTGGCTGTTGCCAAACACAATTCCCAATCATGTTTCACTTTTAATAAAAGCTGATAAGACTGTTAGGCTAAAAAATTGTCCAGCTTGACCTCCCGGCAGCTGATTTAGAAAAAAAAAAAAAAAAATCCTGTGTATTTAAGATCTCTATTCCTCTGATAAATGTAATTGGAATTGGCCAATGAGTTCAAGGTATCCGGAATAGCTGAGGTTTAGAGACTGTCTAGTCTGGCCTCCTGCTTAACGCAAAGTCAGCTAGAATAGACTGAGGCCGTTCCTGGTTAGATTTTTACTATCTCCAAGGATGGTGACTCCACAACCTCTCTGGGCAACCTGTTCAGTCTTACCCTTACAGGATACACTTATGTGAAACAGAAGTTGCTGTACTTCATTTTTTCCTCCTTGCTTCTTGTCCTGTCAGCTGAGCACCACTGAAAAAGGGCAGCCTCCTGCCCCATAAGGTATTTATACACATTGGTAAGATCCTCTTCGCCAAGCTAAACAGTGCTGGCTCTCTCAGCCTCTTCTTTCCAGTCAGCTCCAGTCCCTTAAACACCTCAAAAAGTTTAAATCCTCCCCTTTTGATTCCATTGTGCTCTCAGAAAACTTAGTTTCAAAGATGCCACCTTATTTCTTTGCTGTGCACTGCGCCATTCTGGACATTATTCTGTAACATGGGCATCACGTTCTTTTAAATGATTTGAGTAGCTTGGATTTGAAGGACAAATGTCATGCCTATGAATTCTGCTAATTTTTTAGGTTTTTAGGTTGTAGAATAGGTTGCAGTAAGAGTTACATGCACTTGCACATTATGAAATTTCTTTTTTATATATTGGTATTTGTATTCCACCATTGAGTTACCTGTCACTTGGTTAAACAAGTTGTATTCAAGTATAGAAGTAACAAGTAGGAGAACAGCATATAGAAAAGGCATAGCAAAGTCAGGCAGACATACAGAAAAGAGAGCAATTGTAAACCTACCAAGAAATTCGCCTGTGAGGATTTCTTCAGTTGTGTCTACTTAGTTTTCAAATTTTACAGTGGTCGCCAACAAGTGTTGCAAACTAGCCTCTGAATCTACAGCTACTGTCTACTATAATTTATTTCAATAAATGGTGCCATTTGTTTATGGAATAGCATTTTTGCAACTACAGTAATCATAATGAACTATGCCCAAAATGGCATTTTATTTTAAATTCCTCTCAGAAATAGAAATTATTACAAAAAACCCAAAACAACAAACACAGTCATGTTCTTTAAGACACTTGTCTGTCGGAATTCTTGCTGATCATAATACACTTGATATGTAAATAGTGATGGGAGAATTCCCTTCAGTCAGAAACATTTTTAATGAATCTGCAATTAGTGACCTAAATTTAAAAGTGTAATTCTGAATTTTAATTCATATTTAGCTAATTTAATTGAAGAAAATACAAATACTAATTCTCTAATTACTGGTTATCTAATTTAAAAGGGGAAATAGGGAAGAAATTATTTTTATACCATCTGTATATATGTCTATGTACATATTCATATGTCTTTTTAAAATTATTTTTATAGTGTACCAAATTACTTCCTCACCCAGATAGATTACAGCATTTTCCTGAAGACTTTTTATTCATTTGTTTTCCGTGTATGCACATAAATGTAAAGGTCCAGGTACTTGGGAAAACTGAGTGCTAGGAGTTGGGTCAGATTTTCAGGAGATCAGTGCCTCAGAGTATGCAGAGATGTAGATCACCAAGTAAGTGTTGCTCTTTTCTAATCTCCTTTGTTCCTAGCTTGTCAGGTGATACAAGCAATTAAGGCAGAGCAAATGGATTTACAAATTTGAATGGTAATACTGGGTACCACTAATAATTTAAAGAGAGTACCTGCCATTAAAGGACTTAGTAAGAACAGAAACATCAGGGCAAGACAAACTGAGGGGGGTACTCAGTGGAGAACTGATTAAAAAGTTTTCAGTAGAAAAGCATTTTACACCGTTTAGTTACTTTGCAAATCCCAGTGAGATAATTATTCACTAAATCAAAGCTTTTGTTTCCCTCCCTTTTTGAGGGAGTTCATGAGCAGTAGCAAAAAAACTTGACAAAGGGTCCTGGGAGATGAAGAATGTCTGTGGTTCAGTTTGGTAAAGCAGATGTAGATTAACCTGTGGCATTTAAGTTCTACTAGTATTGATTCCCATTGATATGGCTGATGTTTCAGTCATGAATCATGGATTGTGAATGGACAAGTTGCAGAACACTGACACTGGTGAAGGTCATGCAGACAAAATCTTAGTAGCAAAAGGCTGTTGGGACTTTCTCAAGCTAAAATCACAGGTGATCATGATTCCTTAACTAAATAAAAACTTTCACATAGTAATGTTGAAGTGCTTTAGCTGATTATTTGAACCAAAGTAATTATCACGCTCAGCTTTTACACGGAGTCTGAGTTCAGTTGGGCAGTATCTATTGAAGTGAATAGTTTTTACATAAATATGTGAAAACTAAGTAAACAGTGTATGTTTTGGTAGTTTTACTGATATATAAAGCTGTTCCTGGTTCACTATTTCCCTAGTTTGCATCAGAGTCAATTCTGATGCGCTCACATGTTTAAGGAAAACTATTGTGGTTCTCTCTGCACAAAGGTCCTCTCTTACTGTGTTACTTCTCAGTTTCTTAAGTTGAGAGAGAGATGAGTGCCAACCTGCATTTATCAGAGCTACGATTTTTATTCAGTAATATACACAGGGCTCAATTTAAAAAGCTTATTCCTAGTGCATTTATTTTTTACATTTCTAGATAAGTTTAATGGATATGTTCCATTAAAAATACAGCTACAGAATGTCTGCACATGAGGGAGATTTCACATGGCTCTTGTTGCACCTGAAAAAATAGTTTCATTTTTCAGCAGTAAATAGAGAGAGAACAGCATCAACGTTCATGGTTTTACATTTTAACATACCAGGTGAGAGAGCTACTCTTCAGAATGGTTGTCATGCTAGTTTCAAAAAATACAAAAATGTGGGCTTTCTAGAGTCGAACAGTCCGTGCTGGCTGAGTGCCAGTATAAGTAAAATGTGTAGAAATGTAATGGCTCAGAGCAAGCTAATAAACGACAGTGTCGCATGAGTTCTTCAGGGAACAACAAGAATATACATGTCTTAGATATTTATTTGTGCTTTTGGAGAATATGCAATTTATTTTCTAATGTGTTTGAGGAAAAAAGTGCCTTCAACTGAAACAAATATTATTTAAGTTAAAAGAAAACAGTAAGGCATAAGAAGTAAAATTGGAAAATGCTGTCTATTCAGAAGTAACAGCATTAGTAAATCAAGGCTTCTGTGAGTTATTATGGTTCCTACAGCGAGGCTGGCCGTATACAGATACAGTCTGATTTATTGTTCACAAAAATGGCAAGACACAACAGGTGGAGATGTAACAAAAGGGAAAAGAATAAGCGGTTAGAATGCAGTGATGGTGCCGCGTGTGTAAAGCTTGAGTATAGCTGTAGCCATCTGAATTTTGCAGTCATCATGAGTTAAAGTAATTAGTGAAGTTTTACTCTCTTTGCTGCTATTGCACAATGTATGCATTGCCAGATTCCTTGGATATCTGCTGGTGTGACTTCATCTGATGTTCACTAAGGTACTGTTTTGATTAATGTTTATGTTCTCTGCACACGTCTGTTACATAGCAGAGACTGAACATTGATCTACAGAGATGCAAACCTTATTAGTTGGACTTTGGTTCTGAAAAATCATGATGCCCATGGCAAATCAGTTTTCAAAAGCTATTTAATGAGAAAATGTCCTGATGGTTTAGTTTGCGAGAGGGGGGAAAACAGACAAAGAAACAAAAAATCTATGTAGTTGTGATAGCACTTGAGAATGTTGAACATTGGAAACCACACTGTACTTAAGTTAGAAGAAAGGTTGCTGCTCCCATTACTTTAAACTCCTTTAGAATTTATATTATTTTTAAAGTAACAGCAGAAGCTTGTTTGTTTTTCTGAAAAGGAATGCCGTAATACCAAATTAAATGGATGAATGCTATTGTTTAAAACAAACTGTAATAGTTCAGAAAGTGGTGTTGCTTTCCTCAGAACAGTTTTCCCTTTCAAAAAAAAAAAACACAAACCCCATTTTCTTCCCTACATTCTTAGTCAGAAATGGGACACTTTCCAGTACAGACTTGTACAATGATTATAAATAGTCAAGTGCAGAAGCACCAGCTGTTATTTTTGAGGAAAAAGCGAAGTTTTCTTCATTGCATCTTATGGTAGGAAACCAAATAAAAGTTGCAATCTAACTATTTATAAATTAATGACCCTGCAACATATACACAGTTTTTATTCATGTACCTATGCATATACGGTAAAAATGGTGGTAATTAGCTGCACAGATGATATCCTCACCAGCCCAAGTATCAAGTTTCAGTGCTCTCCTGCAACTCAGTAGTGCAGAACTGCTTTCTCACAGATTTTCTTACTGGAATGGTTCCAGAGTGCAGGGCTCCTGGAGGTGGTCTTCTTCTAAAGGACTTTTATGTTTTCTGCAAGAATGATTCTTAAGTTTGAATGAACACACTAATTTTATACTGATAGGAAATTCCCAAGATGGGAAAATGTAACATATGTTACTTACAGTATCTGCAGCATTAAGTTCCAAGTGTGGAATAAAAGGAATATCAAAACAATGAGATATTAGAAACTGAGTGTTCTCTGTTGCTGCTAAAGCCAAGGTTTTCAACTAGCATTTCTAGATTTTTCAAGTCCCACAGGATTTTCATGCATTTTGTAACTTGATGTTTCTCTTTACCTGGATCTGTCATGCCAGATACAGACAAAAATGGAGGCTGAATAATGCTGAGCATAGGTTGCACACATTGAAAATAGAAATTTGGCAACTAACAGCAAAAGAGAGAGCTCATAGCTTTAAATTACGTGTTTTATGTTATTAAAATGTTAGATTTGCTCTGTTGTTGTGAGGATCTTAAAAGCACTCTACTAACCCTAGCAAGAAGAATCAGTCCCATCCAAACCAGAGGATAAGACAAAATCTGGTTCTAAGTAAGAATATATGTAATGTAGGGGTTTGGGAGCCTCAGCACTAATTGCTTAATCTTGTCACTCATTTGTGTTGTGCTTCATAAAGTGCAAATATTGACATAACAAGGTAGCGAAAGGGAATTAAATGGTTTAGGTGAGTCTTTTAGTCACAGTCCTCAAAGAATAGTGTAAAATGCAAATGATATGTCTTTAGGGACTTAATAGGAAAATTTTGCTTTTTTGCTGTTGTGGTGGGTTAACGTTGGCTGAGTGCCAGGTGCCCACCAAGCTGCTCTATCACCCCCCCTTTTTCCCCTCTCCCTCCTCAGCAAAGCAAAAAAGAGGAGGAAAATAAGATAAGAAACAAAAGCAGTTTAATAATAATAGAAGCAAAGCCAAGCAAATCCGCACTCAGAAGCAAAGGAAAGATGGGAAGATTTATTCTCTGCTTTCCATCAGTAGGCGATGTTTGGCCACTCCCTGGGAAGCAGGGCTCCAAGGTGTGTAGAGGTTGCTCTGGAGGACAACGAAATGCCCCCTCCCCCTCCCCTTTTCCCTAGCTTTATAGCTGAGCTGACATCATATGGTATAGAATACCCCTTTGGTCAGTTTAGGTCAGCTGTACTGGTTGTGTCCCCTCCCAAGATCTTGCCTGCCCCATCCCACTGAGGCGGGCGAATGTTGGGAAGAGCCTTGGTGCTGTGTGAGCACTGCTCAGCAGTAGTCACGACACAGGTGTGTTATCAACACCCTTCTAGCTCCCAGCACAAAACACTGCTGCTGTGTGAAAAACCAGCTCAGCCCAACCCACTACAGATGTCACAGTGTAGAAGAAGCATATGTTGTCATTTGCTTCCTGCAAACACTCAAGCTGGTTCTGATCCTCACAGAGTGGATTGGCAGGTCTACCTGTTTCTAACTTTCACAGTTTAAGATTATGATAATACTTGAACTTGCCAGCACACAGAAACTCTAATTTTCCTGGTTTTTTTAAATGATTATGTGAAGTTAATGGATTGTACTATCTAGCTTAAGATGATACGGAGAAAAAAGAGATTTGGTCAATGAAGGATTGACTTTGCAGTGCAGATTTCAGGATATCCGCTGTTTAGATGGCAAAACCTTGGATCTGTTGAATACTTTTCAGATGATGATTGTATTACGTGACCTGGCTCTGATACACGTATTTTTACAGGGGCAGGATGGACATTACTAAGGGATATAGACCTCCCCTATTAACATCAACAGTAGTGTGGCTCATGACATCGTGACAGAGGCATTCTCTAAGTCTCCCTACAAATACCATAGTTACTCTGAGCCTTGTAATTACCCTTTTTTACTTGACCACTTCTCAGTGATTAGAGCTCATGTTAAAGAAATAAACAAGGGGATTATGGAATCCTCACTTGTTTTGTGGATTAATTTTGTTTTGAAAAAAACCCAAAATCTCATTTTATAAAACTTAATAGAGGAAATGTATCTTCTATGTGAAAGGATCCGTAGGAATTCATAATTACTTCCAGCGTAGTAGAACAAAGGTAATTGCTACCTGACCAAAAACAAAAACCCAAGCCCAGATATTTTCACAAGGGAAGAAGTTGAAAATATCTATCAATACACTGGATGGTGATAAGTCCTCATACTTCCAGTGGAAAATTATTCCTTCTTAACTGGTGGTATTTGTGTTTTTATGAGATTTGTTTCTTGGCAAGTTCAGCATTACCAGCCTCTGTGCCTCAGTTGGAGGAGTATTGCTCTATCTTTGTGTTTAATACAGCTATACCTTTTCCCCTTGTTTTTCTTTTTTGATGTTTCGGGTCTGGTTTGGTTTTGTTTTATATTTTAATGCTGCCAAGCTGCTGATGTAATTAAATTTTGGAAAGAAGAGAGGGTGTGGATGCCTGAAAATGTTAAAGACAGGTTAATTCCAGACATGGCTTTGCATGTTGACATACCCCAGTTAACACACAGCTTCATAGTAGATTTCTCTTGAAACTTTGCCATGATATACTGCCAGCAAATGGGAGTGGTGAAAAATACTGGGAAGACCAGTGACTGCTAAAATAACACAAAATAGTGGTGCTGTCATCACCTGTTGCCACAACATAGAATTCAACAAAAAAATGCATGCAGTAGAAGACCCTAGAATATTTGACAGCATTGTGTATGCAGGTCATGTTCAAGAAAATATCTTATTATATATATATACACAAAGCACTTGATTTAGGCCTCATCTTACAATTGGGATTAATATTAGTATTGAAATCCTATAGTAAGTGTCATTAATATTGATGGGACATTGAAGAAGAAAAAGAAAGATGCATATAGTTTTAGATATCTTTGCAGAAGTATGCCTATGGCAATGCTACTTTGCTTTGATACACTAAGGATGTATATATTCTTCTTGAGATATCATTTGTACTTTGGCCCTGTCACCATTGTAGAAAAAAAATGTTTACCCACTTCAGTGGAAATTTTAGGCACCAACAAATCAAAGATAAGATTTAAATTTTTTTTTGTACTGCAAAATTATTCAATTTCTAGTTTCCTGTGTAAAGTACTATGAAATTGATGAGCACTGCCTGCAAGTGATAGATAACATGTTTTTAATGAAAACCCAAATCTTAAAATGGCACTAGATTAACCTAATTTAAACAGTAATATATTATTTTGTCATCATGTAATGTTATAATTACTGGTGCAAGCAAAAAAACCCCAACAAACTATGTATTTTAAAATCTCCAGAATATTTAAACACTGGGTAAAAATTTAGACTTCTACAGCCTCAACATTTGCGGGTTTTTTTTATTAAGTGATATTTACTATAAGGACCCATATTTGTGAAAAAGCTAATTTTGGCTCTGTGAAAGATGAAGTTTTCTGTTGTGACACTAGTTTTGGATACTTGGTATTTTTGTCACTATTTTTCCCAGTAAAGTGGAAAAAAAACCCCTTAAATTTAGTATTCAATATTAAAGATTAAGAGGAATCAAGAAAATGTAATTTGAATCTAAATTATAGCACTGAAGTGGGAAAAAAAAACCTTTGCTTTTAAGTAGTATTCACTGTCAAACAGTAAAAAGAGCCTGTTTTAAGAAATTTCTCAGTCGCCATCTGTAATGAACTTATGACATTTGTACAACAGTAGTTTACCCGTACTTTTGGATTGTGTTATAAATATGTTTTTTCTAGGCAGGGAACTCAAGATAGTGTAGGTTTTCATAAAAATAAATCTTTGTCAGCCATGGAGATTTTTCACAGCAAATGGAAAAATCAGGGATTCTTCAGTTTACATTGCAGCAAGTAGTGGAGAGGTTGGAAAAAAAAACATTCCGCCTATCTTGCTGGGAACCACAACTTTTTCAGAAAAGTCTTTCAAATGCAGATTAGCAAAGAAAGTGCTAGAAAGCCACTCTGCAGAATTAAAATGATTTGATTTGCTAAGGTACAGCAATTGTTCAAACCTACATCTCATTATAAGCTGATTCTGAAAGTTTTACTTTTATTTGTGGTCAGTTGTCTTGCTCTCTAGGCAATGGCCATCCAATACTGAGCTCTTCCATTTGTGGCAAACTTTGCTGAGTTTCATGTATTTCCGTGTGGGGTAACAACACTGATTTGAAACGTCTGTTCATAGTCATAAGTCGTGTTTTACAGTGTATACACTTTATTGGGGGATATATTTTATATAAAATATTACTTATAGACAATAGATATAGATGAACAGCAATTATAGATGCAAACAGCAATTAATCTTCTTTGATATTTCTGAAATGTTTCTGCCCATACAGGTATGAAATTGAAGCCATTGAAATTTAGTGAGGCAAATGAGGGAGAGCTCACTCTAGGATAGCTGGTCACTCTGTGACTGGATGGTTTACCCCAGGGTAAACGGCTTCACAATACATTTTTTTCACTTTTATTTTATCACAGCATTTTATCACAGTTCAGCAGCTGTTCCAAAGCAGGCTACTCCAAGGGTCCATTAATATATGATATTGGGGGCCCATTTCTATTTGCTTTCTTTAGCTGAGCTGGAACTGGTACTGTCATTTCATTATTCGTATATCTAGATACTTCAATACATGTTTGTATTGATGGGACAAAAGATGGAAAAATTCCATCTCTCATTGATATCTTTACAATTATTCCTAACTTTAGGAAGTATGTGACAAAAGTAAGCATGCTGAGTTGGGTTTTAATTCCCCTTAATTTTATTTTATTTATGCATGTTTCTCCTTTAGTTATATATGGAAGTAGATTTCATTCCTGTTTTAAATCTCTAAAATGAAACATGAAAGATATATGCCTCTTGAAATAACTGATTAATAAGTCCAGCTTTCAGCTATATGTTTTGAGCCAAATACTCTGTACAATACTAAAAAAGAACCTCGTGAAGAGTAAAGTTGAGGTGCAAAAATAATCCCTGAAGTTTCATAGTTTGGGAGAAAGTTACTTCTGCATATTTCTCATAGTAGAGACTTTTCTTGAAGAATAAAGTTTGGCTTCTAGCCACACCTGCTTTCTAGCTACTGTACATATATTGAGGGAGGCTACTTGGTTGTTTACGTGCCTCACCACAACTGTCTTTGAAGGTGTGCTAAGTTGTTTGGAGATGTAATGATTTAAAACTTACTTACAGAAGAGTAAAAGGTTGACATTTTTGAAAATAATATGGAGGTTTCAAATTGTTGTTACATAGAAAGAGATCAAGGGGTATTTTAGACTACAGAATCTGGTTTTGAAACCTTTATACTTTGTATATGTATCTTTTAGATATTTTTTTCTGTTGTTACCTAATCCTTTCTGAAAGGACCTAACCCAAAATCCAGAGAATTCGCAGAGGTGCTCTCCATCCACTCAGTGGCTTTATATAGTACCCCTTGTGATCAAGTACCAATAACTTGAGTCACTTAGCATACACTTTAGCTCCTGTGTTAAACAGCTTTTTTTTTAATTCTGTAAGAGCCTTAGCTTGATGATACAAGCATTTAGTGTGGCCCTGACTATGGCACTGTAACATAGAAGAACTGCTTATTGATCCTGCAGCCATGATAGAACTTCCTCCTTAGTCCAAATCCTGCTCTAAGTTGGTGTGCATTCTGTGCTAAGTAGAGAGGTCTCTAAGTAATGGGATCTACATAAAAACGGGTACTGGGGAAGGGCAGGTATGTGACTTTCTTTGTAAAGAGTGCTGCAGCTCCTAGAAGTGCATCACACTGCTAGCCAAAGAGATGCTTGCTTGCCTATCAGCTTTCTTTAGGATACCTTGTTGTGTGATATTTACTCATTGCAATGTTGAGTAGTACACAAAGAACTGTAAATAACTAAATCTAAGCTCAGGAACCATTCTATTTTGGCTCTTCAAATACTGACCAACTTGTCAGATTGTCTCATCAAATACTTGACCAACTCTGCAAGCTCTTGCAGATATAAATGCAAAATAATATTGCCTCAGGTAGTATTTTCATAGTGAGACCAAAGATTTTTTTTTTAAGTCCTGTGTTTAATATTTTAAATTTGCATTTTTTTGAGACTCTTGTAATGGTACAGTCCTTAAGGACAGGTCAGAAGGCTTACAGACTGTTGAATGTGTGACAAAGAGGCCATAAAGAATCTGGTCAGATGTAGCTAATTAAAGGTAAATGAAGGACAGCTGCTTTTTATGTTTCCAGCACATCTTTGATCTGCTCTAGCCCTCAGACCTCTGTGGACAAGGTAGTTAAATACAAACTAGGAGGCCTATTTTAAAGACATTAAAGCCCTCCGGGGCAATGGAGTGACAGTCCAAGCAGCCATAAGCTGTTTGCTTTATTCATTAGAGAACTTTAAATGTGTCAAGGAATAGAATAATGTCTATGCTCTTAGATCAGCATTAGCAATGAAGATTACAACAGGTCTGGGACACATGAATGGGCAAACTTCTTATGAAAACAAGTTTATTGAGAAGCATTTTACTATAACAGCAAAGAAAATATAGGTTACACGTTTTCATTGCAGGAATATTGATCCAATATGCATTGAAATATCTAAAGCTGTAGTGACACAAACATCATGTAACCCAATGCTGACCTCAGTGGTCCCTTCAATCATGTTTTAAAAACTTCCTTTTCAGACATGTATGGTGGAAAGAATATGTCATATGTGGGTGACATAATAGCACGTAATACTTGCTGAAAAATTTATGGAGAATTTACACAATATGTAGGCTTTCATTTCTGTCTAGAGACTCAGATACTTAAGTTTGTAAATTGCAAGTGTTTATTTTATAAGTCAAACCTTTAATGTCAATACAACATCAGTAAAGGATGTAGAAAGACTAAATGAAAAAATCAATTAGCTATACAAACAACTCTTTGTTGCTACTCTCTTTGGAAAATATTTGTGCCTCCAACTCGGTATATTTTTTGAGAATTGTCTAGTATCTTAATTTTTTAATTATTATTTCATAAATAGGAACTGAAGTGGAAATTAAGGTGAAGCAAATTGCTGTAACTTTCTAAATGGTAAATTCTGGAGTTACATGCCATATTGCCTCAATAGTTTTTAAGAGCTTAGAGAAAGTATTTGCTTTTTTTAATGTTGTGTGCTAGTTTTTTCTCCATGATCTCTTGTCTCATACCTGATGTTGCATTGTCTGACTGAAGAATCAAACTCTCCTGTTATTCAGGCCCACTGGAATAGCTTTAGTATTTTAAAATCAAGTAAAAGTGTGAAAAGTCTGGAATTTTGAAATGGTTATGTCAGCTGCCTTTTTGACTATGCCATAAATGCAAATTTCATAGATCATACCATACAAAGAACATCTCTATGTGGCATTTTATCTCAAAAAGGCTCTATGAGTAGTGCAGTTAGAATCTCTTGCCTATGAAAGTGTAGTATGCTGTTGGAGTCTGGAAGAACGTTTCTTCCAAAGAGATGTAGATGTAGTAGAAGATCCTCTGTGAGTAGCCACTGATTTTTCTTGACATTTTCTCCTAGTCTTATTATAGATGTATTTAACTCTACATGATTTAAAACTAACTCAATCCTCCAAATTGTCATAGATTTGTCTAATGGGACATAACCAAGTAATTCTGCAGTCAAGTCATAAACATGATATTAATCAAGTTGGTAGGTCTTAATTTTTTCATTTTAAAATAAGCAGCATATAAAAAATTCATCTGAAACTGGAAGATGGCCCTTGGTTTTACTCAGCAAACAATACTTATACTCAGAGGACATAAAACAGCGTTGAGCATATTAACTGAAGCACATTAACAGATTCAGAGAGCTGTACTCTAGGCAACACTAAGTATAAAGATGGGATGACAGAATTATTGATGGCAGCATGAGCATAATATACTGATTTGGCTGATTGTGCCAAAGAAAATGTGAAAAGCAAACAATAGATAAATTTGTGCAAAATTGAGAGTAGTTTACATACATACTTTAAATGTTAAAGCTAGACATTTTTTACCAGATGCAAGGAGTACATTGGTAAACTATTACAGAATTTTGCTAGATATTGTGGTACTTCTTGTGGATTGATGGCCCATGGTTTTGGCTGGCACTTGTTCCGTTCACATTGAATCTACATGTATAAGCTTGTCTGTATAAGACAGAAAGAGCCCACACATACTGTGGCAGAACTATTGTGAAGGGGGAATACAATAGCTTAATAGGACCATTTATCTTCAATTTAAAAAGATCCAATAAAAATAAGATTAAAAGGGAGGTAAAATGTAAGAATAATCTTAGTTTTTTAAACAACCTTTATTTCATTTTTTTAATTAAAGTACCTGAGATGTTAAGACAAACGTTAAGACCTTCACAGTATGTTCCTGCTGCACTGCAGATGTTGGTTTATTACTACAATAACCTATCAGTATGTGCATGTTTTATCACGAGGTGAAATTTGCCCTCCCAAAGGCTATAAAGGTTTATGCATGTGTGCCCAGGTATAATCAGCACTTGAGTTTGAGTATCTTGTATTCATGGCATGACTGTTTAAGAAGGTTCACACCATTTTCTGTCTTTATTCACTTAACTGCTGTAACCCAGTTTTCAAGCTCAGCAAAAATAGTAGAATAGAATTCCTTTTCTCTTATATTTGCAATAGAACCGAGCAGTTTACCATCTGTTAATAATAGTGCTTTCTTTAGCTGAGTATGGAGCAGTGAAATCATGCAGATATTAGGGAAGCGTTGTCAGCACCGAAGATGAGCAGTTTGAACTGTCTGATGTGACTATTGAGCATGAACACATTTCTAGCTAGGTCCATGGATTGGGATTTGGGAATCTGATGGGGATTTACATCTGAGCAACAGCCGGGCTAGATCACATGCTGCTGCCTGAAACACCGATTTCCAACTCCTGGCTTCCACACGTCTAGGATGTGATTCTCCAGTGCTTGTGTAACCTTTACTTGAAACCTTGAAGATTAAAATTCTAGTTTGCTGTACAATCAAGGAGCCTTTATTAATGCAGCCCAGGCTGAATTGCTTTCATGGAGAGAGCTCCAACAACACTGAGCAGTTTTGGCACAATTTCCATCTGCTGCTAAAGTCCTGGGGTTTTTTGAAAGCCAGATGGTCACAGTTCCCAACCCTGGTATTCCTCAGTTTCCAGATAGCAATACTATACTAACAGGTTGCATGTATTAAGGAACACTGTTACCTAACAAGATGTTGAGCATAACCCATCTTCTTGTGTAGGCACGCAAAAGCCTTCTTCTAAAATGTGTTAGGTAATGATGGTAAACCAAGAGCTCCTCCTGGGATTAATTGTGATCAGCTAACACATTTTTAAAGACAGACATCCTTGTCCACACCAAGGGAAAAATCATGTTCAACATCTTTAATTAACATGTTTTCTAGTATATTTTCTCTGTGTAGTCAAGGTCTCTAAGGAGGAATGACTCATGAATGCAGCATTGCCATTATGGAGTACTTTTTGGAGTAACTTTCCATTTCTCCACGTTTTCTAAGGAAAGCATTGATTTGGCTCGTTACCTAAAAGGCTAATTAATGTTTGTGAGGAGCTCCAGGGTAACATTAGTTAATCCCATACCACATTGCTAAATAGAATCCTGGGCAAGAGTTAAAATAAGTATCACTTTAAGTGAAGACTAATATGTAGGTCTTTTCCAGCATAGCCCATGCATCCTGTTGTATAGTTTTCCTTGGAGCCTACTTGACACATATGACAATAGAGACGGGCACAATATATGACTTCCTCTGTAGGAAAGGAGTGGGCCTTGGCTGCCATGCATATCACAGTGAACCTAGCATTTTGTGGACTTTTCTGATATGTACCCTTACAGAACAAACAAAAGCTTTATGTGTCTGTGAAGATGGAGTGGGACAGCAGGCTCATAGAAATTAGCCTGTGTAGAATTGACTGCAGGGATACTTTTTTCCAGCCATTCATTATTCTTCAAATAATGCTGTTCCACTCAGGAAAAGGTTCCATACTTGACCTTGCCAAATAAAGCGTTTTTAGCCAACAGACAAGCAGATTTAAGAGGAATTTGTCATTGTTTTTATTATGATACAAAGATCAACACAAGATTCTTTCTGTCAGACAAATTCTCAGAAGGAAATGCATAGTACGCATAAAATATTTATGATCATTTCTTACATTGTAACTATATCTATGTAAAAGCCAAAACAAATACCAACTGTTCCAGATACACAATATACAGTGCCTGATGTGTTTATTGCCACATTTTCTATGACCAGTCTCCTTTCTGTTGTGTTTCTCCAGTGACTGTGTTATTCCAGGGAAATGAGTAACACAAGGGGAGGAGGGTGCATAATGACTTCTACGCTGTAGGGGGTTGTCTGAACTAACACATGGATCATGCTTTACATCCCTTGAATCTGTGTTGGAATCTGTGTTCAGGGAGTATTATGCAGAAAATGTAGAGCATGATCTACGCAGGTTTCTATGAAAGTCCAATCAGTGTGTGTTACAGGAGCTGCACGCTTTTCTGTTCATAGATTTGAGGGTCAAATAAGAGCTGAAGACAAGAACTTGTCTCCTAAGGAGGACCAAAGCCATAATGATTCTTCTTTTATCTGTCCTATTTAGCAAGTATTTTTAGCTAGCTTTTATTCTTTTTCTCCCTATTCAGTGAATAAGAAGTATGAAAACACTTGGGAAGATGAAAAGAGCTATAATCCTGTGCTGCTGAAGTCTCAAACCCTTACTTTTTGCCAGATGGATTATTAGAACACATTTTAAACAGAGTCATAGTATTCTCAGGCCATGTTGTATAACTATCAAGACAAGATTTGTGTGTGTGATGGAACAGAGAAGCAAAGAGCAAGGGAACTGAAAACACCCACCACTCACCAAAGTCTTTGCATTGAAGACACGCATATGAAGATTGCAAGTTTGAAATTTTAAGTGTGAATCTTGTAGAGGCAAAAGTAACATAATCCATAATGGGAAACATTTTAAAACCAGAAGATGTTAGTTGGAAAAGGGAAAATGCTCTACTGTGGAGGGTCGGTTTAGGAGTCAGTATTTTCTGTCATTTTATTCCCTCCATGGGCTTGGTTACTGAGCAGAATGTTTTATATAATAGAATTCTGGACTCCCTTCTCAGCTGTTGATATTCCGCTTGTGTGCACTCAGAGGATGTCAGTGATGACAGCAGATTGTTTCTTCAACACAGATTTTGATTCTGCCTTGTTTTATGGTTAGTATCCAGTTTTCACAAGGAATGTTTTCCTACTCAGAAGACAAAAAATGTTGGGCTGACCTAGTAGTTGTTCTTTCCTGTACTTCCTTTGGGCTCTTGTTCAGCTGGTTGGATCTGAGTTCCTTTGAACATAATAAACATAAATCGCTCTGGGTTAGTTGGCTTGTGACATCACCAAGAAGACCCAATGGGGCGATTAGAATATGTTTTTGGACTGTCTATCTGTAGCTATGTTAACTACTTTATCATGAAAATAAAGTTTGTAAACAGTAGTCTTTACAGTGTGGCAAGTTAAAATATATTGCACCCTGATATAGCAGTAAATTAGTTCAGCAAATTAGATTCTCATAGTGCTAACTGAATTTGTCACAAAGCTGATGAACATTAGCTAATGAAAGAGCAATATATTTTCTTTTATTGAACACATCTCAGAGTGCTTGTAATTTAGCAGGGCCACCACACTTTCTGGGCAGGCTATCAAAAAGGGATGTTGTAATGATTTGCATGACTACTATAGTAGATGGAAAAATGTAGCTTGTGTTTGTAACTGTTCCATTAGTGTCTTGCACAGCGTGCACTCCTGTGGTGCTCTTCAGAGAACTGTGTCATAATCCCAGCATCTTTTGAAGAGTTCTGTCTGGTGAAATCAAGTAACTATATACCATTTAAAACCTAGTACGTAATTAAATGATGAGACAAAGGAAAGACTGAGAAAGGCAGATAACCAATAGAATCCTGAAGTTATCATAACAGAGCTCTTGCCAAGGACCTCGGAATTCATCTGCTTCAGTTGCTGGAAAAATGCCTGAATTGAAAATTATCCTGTGAGGACCAAGAACATAGAGCCAAATTCTGGCCTTGTACAGTTTTCTCCCAAAATGGACATTAATGCTGCAAAAACAGAATAGGGTGAATAACCCCTGGCCCTATGCTCGGCCCCCTACTGTAGCCGCTATCTGCCAAAACAAGATGGAATAGAAGATCAGAAAAAGGGGGGGACAGGGTGGGAAGGAGGGGGTGTAGAAGTTGGAAAAGGAAAGTGGTTGGAAAGGAAAAAACTCGTAGGATATGTCTCCTGCCAACCCTGAAACACTCGGCTGCAGCTCGGCTTGCAAAGCACCTGTTGGCAGCTGTTGGAGTACTTTATAGGTTTTGGGACAGAATCAGAATAGTCTTATGGGCTATCAGGATAGTCCCATATGTGACATGTGATTTGACCTTATTTTAGTAAAATAGAAATAATTCCTGGGCAATAATTACAGCAATAACTATACCTGTTCAGAAATAACAACAGCAGCTTTGCTTTCTAGAAAAAAACATGCCAAATAATAAATTGCATGATTTTTAATGATTCTCCTTCTAATATTAACATTCTTTGGCTGATATCACCTATGTTGTCTTCCTTTTATTCAAAACAGCAAAACAATGTTGCATGGAGTAGAAAGAAAATATGACAAAACAATGGTCATAAATCTTAACTTTATACTGTCATTCAAACACAGTAGTAGGAAGCTAGGTGGAAGAGCTTATCTGGACAGCTTTGTGTTTTTGAAAGCTCTATACACTAGAGTTAAATGATAGAAAATGTAGGAAAATTCTATATGTGAAACTCTCAGCAAGTGGTTTATGTCAAGAATTCAGTGTAAACATTTTTAAAATCTTCACAAACTTCCATGTAGACTCCTGTTCAAATACATTTGGTTGAGAATTTTAGCATCACAGTTTATGCTCTCCTGTTACTAACTCCAAAAATTACTTGGTTTTTTATACAAAAACTTTTGCAGTCCTTTGTTGTTATATGTAACACTTATTAATATGTAATTATATGTAAAGTATATCAAGCAGAAAATAAATGGTTAATTTTAAATGTAGGAATTTATTATTGGCTGAGCTAAAAACTATTGCTTTCATAGACTCTTTTTTTACTATAATGAGAATCTTCCTTCTGGTAAAATGCTTTGATTCAGTGTAAAAGGCTTACTTAGATAAGTCCCTGTATTACCCAGCAAGTTGGATAAAGTTGAAACAGATAATATTTTGGAATTATTTTGGAATCCTTTCTTATATAAAGTTTTAAAACCCCACAGTTTCTCAGTTCTACTTGAAACACTAAACTTATTACTTCTAAAATAATTGAAATTTGAAACTTTAAGCTTTCTTTAGATTTATATTCAGTAATGAAAAAAAATAACCCAAGTTTCTGACACTGCAGTGTACACTATCCAAGCAGAGCCTGGTTCCTGTATGAAGCCCACCAAGAGTCTTTCTCCAGTAAGTTTGCCAAAGAATAGGGCCAAAATGCAAATTCCATTAGTTCAATAGTTCGTGTGTGGAAGATTTCAAAATGAGATTTTTGCCTTTTGTTAGAGTAATTTCTTTGCCTTTCTTAGAAAGTGGAAGTAGTTGAGTAGCCTAGCATGTAATAAATTGTCTGAGGTATTAGATAACTGGTAGCTTGAGTGACACCTGAGCTCAGCCATACTCTGTGCCATTAAAATAAGAGGACAGGATCTTAAGACAGTGATATCTGACCAAGGAGAGCATCTAATGGAACCTAAGCATGTACTTAATTTCCATTGAGGACTATATGGTCTGCATAAAGCAAGGAATTTGCAGATATTTAAACTTGAATTAGAGTGCTTTCCTGAATCAAGACTTTTAGAAGTTTAGCTGTGAATCACCAAAAGATGTTCTGTATTACAGAAAGTTTGTAATTATTTTTGCTGTAAAAGTAAATAAATAGATGCATTCAAATATTATACTAATTACAGTCATCAAAAACTGTTTGCATGTCGTAGCATTAAATTTATTGCTCTGGATAAAAAAAGATCATGGATGCTTAACAGTCTTATAAAACCAGGGCACAGAGAAGTTCAAAAACATAATAATCTAGTCTCTTGGACATATGGATATGTACTTTCTTGGCATTTAAAAATCCTTTAAGATTTGTGTAGATATTTTTATAATCTATGCACATTGACAGATCTCAAAAAAACACTCACTGTGATCCTTATAAATACATCTCTTTATTGTATATTCACTGCTTCGAATGAGGGTGATATATGAAATGGACAAAGGAGTAGGCAAGCCTAGAAAATTTAAGACAATAGAGATATGCTCTGAAGGTTCTCCCTAGGTGACATATGCCAGGGAGAATGGGCAAAATGTGGGTGGTAAACTTCTAGAGTTCTTGTGGGGTGTCAGTGAGTGGGAAAGAAGTAACAGAACCAATTATGAAGTTGGTGATGGCAAGTGCATTTGGGAGCTTCCAGATTGCATCTTTCTCAGCATTCCCCTCTTGCTGTTCGCATCCTCCATTCTTTGACATGGAATGTCCCATGTGACATGATGAGCAGTGGAACTAGAAGGGGAGAAGACAGGGCTATGCATCAGCACAGAGCAGGACAGGATGAGGAACCAGTAAGGCTGCAGCTCAGATAGCCATCTCAGGAATCAGCTGTCATCTTAACATCAAGTTCATCTGAGCACTCAATGCTGTCTTGCATAATAGATTAGTCTTATGTGACAAAAATCCAGCACCATCCAGAACTCCCTTCTTTTACTACTTCCAGCAAGACTTAATGTATTTATTTATGATGCCAGTCAAATGTTCCCACTGTTTTTAATTCAGAAAACTGAGCAAAAACTATGATTAAATTGATCTCACTGTTTAAATCCTCATTTTCTCCACTATAATGAACAGCTAGCACCATTTACTGTCTAAAATCCCTAACAGTTCCAATAAACTACAGAATAGAATGTTGAATATATGAGGTATATAAGTACTGTATCATTAATTATACATTTAGGTTGTTTCCTTACTTTTCAAACTTCAAAAACTACTGGAGTAAATTAAAATCAAACTACTATTTGTACAAATGTTTATTAGGCCTTTATTTATTATTGTTTTGTAGGTCTTGTAGAAATTTGCCTGATGCATCCCCTTGATGTAGTGAAAACAAGGTAAGATTCTGCTTGAACAGGTTTTGTTGACATTGGAAGATATCCAAATGAGGAGCTGTCAAAAAATAAAATCCTAGAACTTCTCCAAGTAAGATAACTTGTGCATTTAATGGCATTTATATTTACTTACCTGTATCTACACCATTTGACAGATGGAATTTGAATAGCATGACATATTTCTGATTAGAGGTCATCCGAAGGTGTTAAATTTGTTTTATGACATGTATTTTTAATGTTGTAACAAAATCCTGTAACATGAAGAGGTCTATAGTTAAGTTCACTTACTATATGTATCATCTACAGTAATGCTTTTATATGTAATTGGGAAATAACATTTTTCCTACAAAATAATTTTCACAGACTTTTGGGACCTGATACAAATAATAAAATAAGGTGTTCCATATTCTCTCTGTAACCTAAGTAGCTTCATGCTTTTTTTTTTTTTAAATCTGCCTCTATTTTCTTTTCTGAGTATTTGTGCTTATGTAAGTATAAATGATTAAGTGACCTGGAAAATTTGGTCAAATGAGGATTTTTTAATGTTGATTATTGAGATGGAAAAAGAATAGTTGTGTTTCTAGGTTTTTTTAATATCTTCTGGCTTTTCTAGGTTTTTTAGTTTTCATATAAATTAAAGAATGTTACTATATGTGAAAAGCAAACCAGGATGCAGAAGCATACAATAAGGAGGGGAAAACTTTTCATGCCATATATGTTACACACTATGCCAATAATTACCGTATACTGCTCCTGGAGCTCTATCTAGATCTCAGTCATGCAGGCAGAAAAGCTTCACTAGGAGATGAATCAGCCCCAAGCAAAGAGAACAGCTGTTGTCTCTGGAATATTTCAATTATGACTTGAGATTGTAGTTCCAGTTACCCAACGTGTGAGCTCATTATAGATGTATTTTTGGCTTCTGTTTAAATCACATTCTGAGGTTTGCCTCAGACCTTGAGATACACTTCCGTTCAGCTTGCATTTAGCAGGAGGAGGCCATCTGGCTGTGGTCATTGCCCAATGCCAGAGGATGCTAATGCACACTCCATCTGCATTAACTGCTGCTGAGGTGCTGTAGGTACTCCTCAGGGCTTGGAGTTTGCTTAGGTGATTCTTCTGTATGCCTTCATAATACAGAATATGCTGATTTATATAGGGACAATACACCTGGTAGTTTTAAGAGTCCTCTCTGCCCCTCCAGGTACCCATGAGACCTTGCTATTAAAACAAGATTTACATAAAAAGATTGATATTAAAACCTCATAAACAACAGAGTACAAGCAAAGTAAATACAAGATCAAATTTAAAAGATTAAAATCTGTCTTGCTCTACTGCCATGTGGCCCTCATGGGATGTGCTTTAGTGACTTCATTTTTGCAGATTGTGCTATAACTCACCTATAGCTCTCAAGCTTTTGATTTCACCCCTTCCTGTTGTCCTCTTTGTACTAAACCAGGAATTATATTCTTTGGTAGTATAAATGCAGCATCAGTGATTTACTTCTAATGTCTTTGGTGCCTTTGAGGTTGTCATCTTACACATCCTTGTGCTTCCAGTCTTAGTTGAAAGAACTTAGTACATATTCTTAGAATCATTCATGATTTAGGACATTCCACATATCGTAAAGCAAAAAAAACATTAATTGCACATCTGTTCTGATAAGTTGGCAATCAACAGATGTATTTTCAGCTTTCTGATAGAAACCACACATACAGTGGACTCTCAGAATAGAAGACTTCCACCTTTCTAGTCCAGATTTTACTGGGTTTGTTATACTTTTAGTAGTGAAAAGGCTAATCAGATCTGAGAACCAGAAATGGAAAGCATTAAAGAGTGTACAGGGGTGTTTGTGAAGCTGATCAATATTAAAAAAATAAAACTCATAATAAAAATTAGGAACCTTTTAAATGTGAAATCTGAAACAGTGGAATGAAAGAAGCAAGCAGGAAAAAATAAAAAACAGTATGTGTACAGAAGAAATCAGACTATGGATCACGGTGAAGCTAAGGGACTAAATCAAGTAAAAAAGCCATTAAGCAAATTTCTTCATTTGAAGAAACTTCAAGTGAAGTGAAGTCAACTCTGCCACTGAGTTAGCTGCGACTCTTTGTGGAAGTGAGCAGTACCCAAGTGACAGTTTTTCTGTGTTTTGTTGGAGCAGATGTATTCAGAGATATTACACAGATTTTGTAATATTTTTTCTGCCGTTCTTCGCAGATGTTACTACTTGAAAATACTTACATTTTGAAAGCCAATGACAAAACCAAGAATAGAAGATTCTTTGCTTTCATCCATCATTCCATTGTATGTTTCTAACATCATGCTGCTTCCTTTCATTTTGTAATGGTTCAAATTTACTGTAGCAGATTAATTATTCAATGGCCTTGGAGTTCAAATGAAACATTGTTTTTATTTCTGAACTTTGGATTTAGAATGCTTTCTAATACATTTTCATTTCCTTTATTCCTTTGTTGCAGTGCCTCTAAGTACTGCAGTGCACTTGCTCTTTTCCAGCCTGGTATTGATAATCTGTCATTTCCTAATCACTTCCAGCTATTACAGTTTTAGTAGTTTGGGTTTTTTTTTTCCTTATGGTTAGGTGAATGGATGTATAAAAGCACTATTTGTTGCTTAATTTTTATGCTGTTTTGAGTTTCCAACCTTTTTTCTATAAAATGTTGGTTTGGTGGAAAGAATCTTGTGGCCTTTTTCAATTAGTGGAATCTTAATGATTTAAGTTATCATTCTGAAGGAGTTTAGGGAAGATGCCAAAGACTCACATCTAGAGGACTAGTGGCTTACCATCTTTGCTTCAATTATTTTTTGTTTGTTTGCATGTTTTTAATGGAAAATTGGAAAAAAGAAAGCTCCTGTCAGAGATTATTTTGAAACATTGGAAAATGGTTTGACTCTTTTGCAACATTTTGCAATATCTTTTCTGTTTAGTAGTTTTCTATTATTCTACTTTAACAATGCTAGGCTTGTTTATCTCCTCACACAAAGGGAGGAACTATATATATATATGTTTATGAACTATAGACAAGCTAAATGCTTAATGGAGGTTTTTTGCTAAATGTACATTTGAAAATAATTTTATTCTGTTGAGCTCCAAAGATCATTACTTTAAGAAATTTATGTGAGCGAGCTAGCTAGATGGAGGACCAATTGTTTCAGCTCTATGAATCCCATTTATTTGAAATAAAGTACTTTTCTCAATTACAAGAAATATTGGTATAGTTTCTGATGAGAGAGTATTAAAAAAAATTCTGCTAAACCTTTAATGCCTCTATATAACCAAGACTCTATTATCTGTTTTATTTATCAGATACCTCATGATGAATTTAGCCATCTGTAGATTAAATAATGTATTGAATCTCTGTGCTTGTCCTCTAAAGTACAAGTTTTACAGAATTCTGTAAGGGTTTCTGTGTGGGCCTATATATGAGCATTGAGAGCAGTAGCAACTGAGAGTTTTCCGGTACAGATACAGTCAAGACATAGAAGGTCTACTTTTAATTAAGAAAACTAGATGATCTTTCTAGGCTGGAAACTGAAAAGTCTCTTAGTCTGGATAAAGTAGTTTTGCTTATTTTGGACTGTTTTTTGCATCTTAAGTATAATGCAGGCCATAATGTCATTTTCATTAGACTTAGTAGCAGATGACAAAAGAGTGTGCTAGATCATGATACACAGGACAAGACATTGTCATATATGTTACTTTAAAGATAATGAAGTGCATTTACACTTAGAGTTTACCCTTAGTGTTCTAGTGGCATCTTGGCTTAAGCAAATTTACAAAATTCAGAACTTAATAACGTTTTATTGTTGGAAAACTAATACTTGTGCAAGAGCTCGCAGGTCTAGCTGGTGAGTAAAAAAGGAGAATTACAGGGAGTTGTCTGAATTCAAGGGAAAGGTAATGTTGTTTGAGTGATCAGTTAAGCAAGCCTGACTGATAACTGGAGGATGTTGCTGTGGTCTGTCTGATGGCTTCAGGTTAAGTTCTGGTATTGTCCTATAGACTTGGACAGCTTGAATTTTCAGGGGAAAACAAAAAAAAGCTGATTTTTTTTTTGCTTTTTTTTTTTGTTTCCCTACTAGCAGATTGCTGACATAAAATTGACATTTTTAGGAGCTTAGTAACTTCTGAACTACATGCACTAACATATAATTTTCCTTTTTAGTATATTTTAACACCTTTAAAAAAATGCATGCAACCAAGAGTAATATTGCAAAATTGGAACTATGACTGCCAACAAAATTTTGGCTAATATTTCCTCACATTTATAAGTTGATTGCCTTTACATGTGCTTTTTCTTTTTCATTGATTATCATACAGATGAATTTTAGCGACTCCACTGTTCTTAAAAAAAAAAAATTCAAAGTTGCCTGTGAAAGTATTAATACAAACTGTGAAACATATATTGAAGTAGAAGTAGTAACTTTGGATATTACTTGATATTGTGTAATTAGGAAATAGAAACCATACTTGGTAACTTTTTAAAACAGTTGCCTACATGACAGAATTTAATAGAAAACACATATAAAGAAATATATGATTCAGTGCTTTCAAATAATAAAGAAAAAATAACAAGACATCAGCAAAAACTTTCAAATACATAGCACATCTGAAAAGATGTGTCTGAAAGTCCTGTGAACAGGAAAAATTTTATGTGGGTTAGATGAATCATCTACTTATCTCTTTCATTTTGGCAGTAATTTGACATCACTATACATTTTGAGACAAATATTTGAAAGAAAGATGGTTTTATTTAAACAATCTCTTCTATTTTCAAACATAGCTGTGTCTTCATAACACAGCCTCATATTGGCACCAGGTAATCATAAAATCATAGAATGGTTTGGGTTGGAAGGGACCTTAAAGACTATCTAGTTCCAAACCCCCTGCCATGGGCAGGGACACCTTCCATTAGACCAGGTTGCTCTGGGATGGGTGTGCAATTTCGAAAACAATACCTAAGAGACACCCAGGAGGCATTCTTTCAAAAGCAATTACTTCAGTTTATCAGGAGAGTAAGTTAATAAGTATAGCCCATTTTCCTTATCAACCTGTTTGGCTTCCCTGTTTTGTTTTGTTTTTTTTTTTCCTTAAAGCTGTTTCTCACCTTTGGCAGAATCTGTGGGAGATGCAGTCCATATTGCTTCTACTTTAAAACCTTTTTTACACAGTTCAGTGTTAGGTCAGAATCTTCATGTGAACTAAGTTTCCATCTTATGTGAGATCCAGAATATCAGCATTAAATAAACAAGGCAAATAATTTAGCTTGGAAACACTGAAGAAAGTTTTCATCTAGTCATAATGGAGATTTTATGGTTTGCCTCGCTCTGCAAAAGTCTAGACCAACATCATGGATCTAAAGCCCCAGATTTAGCAAATAATTTGGGATCTAAGTCTAGATTTGGACTCTACATTACAGACCCATTTCTAGTTAGCAAGTGTTCTGCTGATTTGTGTGCATGTTTATCCATTTTGTTCCTTTGTTCCAATTCTGTCATTTTGGTCTTATTTAAAAAGTTCAGCTTACTACATGTGTTTCCGATCTCATTCCATCTGTTGTTTTGCAAGAGCTACTTCCTTTATATCATTAATTCCTCTTTGATTTCTGGTCTTTTTTGTTTGAGTGAGCAGTAGTGGAGCCTGTTTCTGAAAAACATTGGTTTAAGGAAGAGTTCATTGTCTTTATACAATGTTTCCATTTCCAAATGACTATAGCTGACTTGCATTGCATCAGGCCATGTTAAGTTCAAGTTACTTGGTGCAAACTGCTCTAGTTAGATTTGTAACAGTTTTAAGCAAAAAATACTCTTCCTGTCTCAACCAATTCTGTATTGTGATTAACTGTTGAACTCTCAGAAGGTTGTTAGAAAAGCAATTGAGTTTTGGCCAGTGAAACTCTTTATTTAATTAATTTTGAATTTTGGAAGTTTTCACTTCTGTTTCTTTTTTCCTTTTCAACTACTTGTAAGTAACAAGGAAACAGAAGTTTTGGTTTGAAAATATCACCATTTAAATAAGTGTATAAAAATGTATTGAAACTGATCATTTCCTGATAAATGTTTTTTTCATCATGAGGAAAAAAAACCTAGCAAAAATAATCTCTGACCAACTCCACTTAATGTCCTTATTTCAACAAAACGTCAAGGCTTTCTCTAGGATTCATCTTACTTGATTTATCAGTGGCCTTTGGTACAATTTTTCATAGGGTTTGTGTGCATATTGAAGCTTATACTCTGGTTTTGGCATTTGAATTTTAGCATTGGAATACTTTGAATATTTCCTGACAGATCCAAATTTTGTATAATAAGACCTTATCTCAAGTTTACAGTAATTTAGATGTGGATATAATCCAGGGCTCTGTAATTTGCCCTTTGTTTTCCTTCTATGTACAATCTGTTAGGAATTAATAAGGGCATACAGACTAATAATTCCTCCTAGATACAATATTCCAATTTAAATTCTTCCCTGAATTAAAGAACATTATTGATGTGCACTGTTAAACAGATGCTCTGATTTGCAGTGCTGGTCAAAGTGGTTTTTGTTCCTATGTGGCCTTTTTTTGTATTCATAGGCATACCATATGTATAAAGAGTGTCAAGGTCCTTTGGGATAAAAGGAACAGTATAAATGCAACTTCATCATCTCCTCATGTGATACTGTGTTATTTGTGATCAAACAGCAGTACTACTTAATAATATCCCTATTTCAAATCAGTGTAGAATTTTATGAAAAGTATAATGTATATTATTGCTTCATTTTAGAATAATGCTGTCTCTTCTTTTCTAGAAACTGAATTTGTGCATCATCAAATCAGACTGCCAGAGTTCTCTTTTCTCAAGCTTTTCCTTAATTTTGGTTAAGCATTCTACTGTTTACTCTGGTGTTTTAATGAATAGTAGGGGCTTTTTTTAAACAACTGAAATACCGTAAGATAATAATTTCCACTTGCCAGCATGGCCTGCTGATGCCATGCTTTGGGTTACATATTATCGGTGCCATTTCACTGGCCATACCAAAACTATCCTCAGTTTCTTGAGTTACAAGCTGTAACAACCTGGAATTTCTAACACCCACCAAATAAGACATGCCCACCTTCAGCTTGCTCAAGATAGAACAATAATCTCTGTTTCCCTTTTAAATAATCCTTTCCTTGTTTCTGAGGTTGTTAGATGAATAAAATTAAATAAATGAGAATGCTGAAGCCTGGTTAGCTGTCTACATACTACAGAGATGCAGCTCTCCAGTCCCTTACAGTAGAAAGAAAAGAAATGGCTCTGTGTGCAGGAAGCAAGTGTTGAGACCATCGTAGGTGAATTGAGGAGAGAGGCAGTAGTAGATGAGGGGGTGAGCTTTTCAGGAAAGGAAGCAAGTGGACAGTCTCACACAGAGAGCAAAAGAGAAAGAATACATGAGCAAGAATCAGGACTGATGAGATGGAATGTGTGATGTTTTCTTGCATATTTTGTTCTTGGTCCAGTAGATGCAGAGGGTGTGTTTCAGGTTTCTGGAAGGAAGCTGAATCAAGGCTGAATTGGAGGGCCTTAATCCTCTTAAAAATGCAGTATATAATTTTGTTTGAGGTTTGGGTTTTTTTGGTGCATCTTTCCATATGTCCTTTTAATACCCCAAGCACACCTCTGTCTAGTACAGCCCTTACAGATTACTCCTAGTGCACTTGATCTGAGGAATAAATGGAAATCCTGCTGAAACACATACTAGTGACAATCCTTTTAACTATGGATATTTGCAAAATGTAAGCGCACATTTGTTCTCCTAATGATTGTGAACTTGTTCTTTTGCTTTTTCTCCATTTTGGACAGTGAGCTAAAATAGTTAATTTCAGTTTCAAATAATTTCCATTTTGCTTTCATTGTAATGCCATAGCACAATATTCTTTCTGTGTTTGGATTTCTAGTACTTACAAAGTTCATGTAAACACTTCCTGGCAACTGCATGGGCAGAATTGTTTCCCTTCTACAATCTGCATCTATATATTTACATGTTTTAAAAGTAAATGTACACAGACATACTTGGTTGTACTGGTACAGCACCTTCCTTGGTAGAGACAGTGAAGTTTCTTCATGTTTAAGTTCTCTAGCATTGGAAAAACCTGCAGCTGTTTAGCTGTGTCCTCGTGATGCAGTTTCAAGAGGGTAGTGTGGGCTGCATTTTGTGATTTCATGGGCTACACAGCATGCACTCATCATTTAAATCTAAGAAAGCTCTGAATTTTTCCCTCCTTTTGTTTTTATCTTAATTTTATGAAAACATTTCCTTTCAGCATATGAGGCTACAAAAAAACCCTCATCTAGACAGAGTAAGCATGTGACAAAAGAGCTCCAAAACTCTAATTATGGGAAAGAACCATGTTATGGGTTACAGATATGACGGAGTAGTTCTTTTCTAATTGTACTGTCTGATGGGGAAAAGAAGGAAAGGGAGAGAACCTAGAACTAAACACCTCTAAAATATGATTATTTTACTGCTGGCTGCTTCTCCAGTTAGAACCTACCAAAGAAATAAGAGACAGTGTAGTAACACTTGGATTCCCTTCATAGCATCTCAGGATATCTACAGATGATCAGGACATTTACGTGAGTCAGAAACCATGACCAAATCTTCATGACAAAAATGAAATTGTTTGAAACATTTTCGATACATGGGTCAGCTGGCAGCTCTGGAAAAACATAACCATATTTGTACAGAAAATATCCTGTAGTATTATAGTGTGTGTTATAGTTTGTATTAAATGCAATAGATGTATTTAATTATTTTATTGGTTTAGATTCCCACAGCCTTAGGATATGCCATTATATTGTTGTCAAAAAAAAAAAAAAAAAAGTTCTGTAAATTGCCTCAGTACCCCTTATAGACAAATAGCAAGAAAGAAATAAAGTTCAGAGTCTTAGCGCTCAATGTAATATGGACTATCCTGTACATCATTTATGAATCTGATTTATTTATTTTGGGCATGGGGCAGCTATTCACCTATTCATCTGCTAGTTTGTGGCAGTGAGGAATGATACCAGAACTGCTAGCATTTTATCCAGGGCTGTAATGAAGGCAGCTTAGACCAATTCAGTAGAACCAGCACTTAAAATCACAGCCAGTTCCCCAATGAGGTGTTACAGCCTGCATCCATCATGTTCTGGCTCCTGCCACTGCAGTACCAGTCCCCCAGAAATCCCCATCCTAAGTTCAGCAGTCTCCTCTCCCTCTCCCTCTCTTTCCCCCTCCTCTTAGCTGCTTGACCCAAACCACAGCTTTTGTCCAGCCTGTTTTAAAGAGTGCCAGGTGACAAACTCCTCCTAATTCCCTTGGGAGGCTCCTGCATAGCCTGCTGCTTCTCACAGTCAGGAAGTATTTTCTGTTGTTCCAATATTGCTGTTATGCAGTTTCATCCCTAACTACCTACCCTCCCTTTGCTGGACATTGTTCCCCTTTCCCTTTGTTTATTCCCTTTAGACACAGTAGATCCATGGCATGGCCCCATTTTCTTTTTCCCAAGCCTAAATTAATGTGAGATAATCAGAGAAGCTCTTTAAATAATCTTTTCTCTGTATCAATCTTGTATTTAAAATTTAATGAGTCAAGTGAAGCCATGAGGGATAGAGTGGAATGAGAGCAAGAGCGGAAAGCGGAGGGCTAGGAGGTGAGAAAGTACATGGGATTCTATTTACAAGAAAAATATGTGCTGAAAATAAGTATTTAAGATGGGAATTGGGGAGTGAAAATGAACAGATGTTAGAAGAGTTACAAAAGTAGTCTGGAGACAAAGGAATGGGATAGTTTTAAAAAGATATGCATTTTAAAGTAGTATTTTAAATAAGGATTAAGCATCTGGGAAAGGTTACATAGGCTATGAGTTGGAGACATCTATGGTGTACATAAGATTTTTTAAAAACAATCCAACAAAGCAGCTGGGTGAGTTATTAACAGATGTTAATGGTTTGACAGTGGTATAAAACATTTAGATCACGTTAAGGGGTAGACCATGATCATGGCTGATTTCTCCATGGACAAAAATTTTGCATTAGACCACTGCCATGCCTGATTTCTAACCATGGAACATGCCTAGAATAGAGCAAGCAAGGAACTACTTTGTTTAAAATTTGGGAAAGAAAAGAAAAAGAAAAAAGAAACTCTGTTTGCTTTTATTAATATTTGGTCATGCAGTAAAATGAGTGGGGGATAGTGTAAGTATGGAAAATTACTATTTCACATCTTAATTTACAATAAACAGAAAATAAATTTTCTACCTCTTTGCATTTCTTCTTTTTTCTTCTATTTGAGCTAGCTTTTAGAAGCTATGGATTCAAGATAATAAAGCTGTATATGTTGGAAGCACAATGTAACTGTAGCAATGCCAATAATTCTCTCAGCAAAGTTGGCCATTTATACTGCATTTAAGTATGTTCCTAAAATAACCGCATTAGGCCAGTAAGTGCCAAGTAAATCTATAAATAAATAAAAGGAGAGATAATATCTTTATGAACTATGTTATGAGCAGATGCATCAGTGTGTATTCTGGGTCTAGAGGGGGTTTTTAGAAACAAGAGTCTTCATGTTGAGTAGGATGCAAGTAAAATACCATCTCCAAAATAATCTTGGCACAATAGAGCTGTCTTTTGAATTTATTTCTCAAGAGAGTTAAAACAAAACAAAACAACCTAAGGAAATATTTGCAAGTTTTTAGCTGCTGCAATGTTTTAGTAAGCTGATGACTCCCTGGTGGGAAGGCAATGGGTTAGATTATGCTTTTACAACCTGAATTGAGCCAGGGGCAGAGCTCTGCAGCACCAGCTGAAGAGCAGCACACAGAAGAGATTATGCCTCAGAGGTGCTGTGACCTTCCTGGTTTTCCCTTATCCCAGTAATGCATTAGTGATCCATAGCAGTACTAATTTCTTGTAACTACAAAAGTACTGACATTCCTTATACCTTTTTATTCATTTCCCTAAATATGAAGCAAGGGCAAACTAGTACCTGAGTATCTGCTGTGTACTGGCTGCCATATACGTGTCTGCAGTGGCGTGGTTAGAAAGTGCTGCAGGTGCCCATAATGTACATGATGTAGTTCAGGGTCTGTGGCAGAGAGAAGGGAGATACACTTTTGAGTGCTACGTGTGGTACTTTCCATCTAGCATCTGCCCAGATGTAGCAGCTTAGATCAAGATGGTTTCCCCAGGAGGTATATTGGGTACTCCTTTCTTTGGCACATTAGTGCGTTGAATCAACTCAATGCAAGAATCAGACCAGTAATAGACACAGTACGAGGAAGGAAGGAGGACAAGACAAATGGGAATAGGAGTGGGAAAAGTGCCTGTAGACAGAAGCAGGTCTTTAGATTATTATGCTGTCTCATGATGCTTCTCCCTGAGTGAGTCAGCTACAAACTGGAAGGATCAAGTTAAATTGTTCTGAGATTGCTAAACTGAAATACAAAATAGGAAAGGAAAAGCAAAAAGGAGAAAACTTTTTTTACTTTTCTTGTATCTTAGAAAGAAGTGAATGAAGGCATATTTCATTTGAATATGTGGTTCCACAACATTTTAAACTCAGTTCTTTGCGAATTACATTTGTTCCCTTGACACTGCCATATGGTGGCAGTTGAGGGAATTGTCACACTGGAAAACATCAATTAATCATTTTCTGGTTGGATTTATTTTTTAGTAGCTTGTTTTCCTGAACTGGCTCCTCACACAATTGTGTAACAGGCAATACCAGGACAAAGAAAGGGGCAACCCAAGCAGGTCATTAGTGGCAACCACCAAAATATGTGCTAATGGTATGCATGAAAGTCATGTATGTATACACTGCCATTAGAGTGGAGTATGGTGTTGCAGTTAATCTCCTGAGAGGGTGCTCAGACACTAGAGGAGTTAGTCCTGCTCCTGGTTACTTGCCAGTCAACTCCCTTCTCTAGTGTATGTAGCATGGTCCCACCATTTCCCTTATGTCCAATCTAGCAATTGCAAAACTGCAGGGAAAATTGATTCAGGTTGATGATATATCAGAAAATTAAGCTATTAAAAAGTATTTGTTTTCTAGTGGCTGTATACTGTTAGATCAAGTCTGTTGTAATGCAAAACTGCATCCTAATCAAAGATGTATACATATTTATTTAGTGCATCTCTCAGTTAAATATAACTTTTCTATGTATGATTGCTGTTTTTTGTATCTCACCTGATAGAACATACTTCATAATGTTATATCTTCTCCTAGAGTAGGAAGTCCAGTTATTATGAACAAAAATGTTCCTCTGAAGGCATAAGTTGATTTCCACCACGGGGGGGAAAAAAATAATGCAAGAAAGTTAGGTAAAGGACTTCCCTAATTTGCCATTGAAAGGTTAATTTTTAAATGAATAGCAATGCATCCTTTCCCCATCTCTTCCGTTACTTGCCAAATTGTTTTATTATCTGAATGATTTGACATATCTAAGAAGTGACGCATCTTGGAATCTAATTTGTGTACAGATAATGCATTGTAACGCTATAAGGCATATGTCTCAGGAAAGTTAGAAATACACTGAAATTTAGTTTTCAATTTCATGAGACCAGAAATTCCAATTTTGCAGTTCATTGTTGCTAAAAGGACAAGATGCTTATCTCCCTCATGTTGGCAACATTTCTCCTTGCACAAGCTGTAGACCTTGTTGTAATTTCCCATGGGCCTATGCAACATACCAGCCTAGGAGAAGACTCATTCATAGAGTTTCTGATTAATTTGTGCATTGAATCAGATTATTAGAAGGGTTCAGTGAGCATCAGAACTATCACATAGAAAGGAGCAGGACCACACTCTGAAAAAGGAGTAGGAATAGGGGAGAAGAAATTGAGGGTGAAACCTTCTTTTGTTTTAGGTGAACTCTTCCATCAGTTCAACTGATTGTGGAACAGCTTAAGTCAGAGACATCAAACCATTTAAATCATGGGAAAATTAATTCCTATTCTTCAGAGTACTCATTTATTGGCTCTGCAATATTTAATTCATGTGCCTAAATACTTTGCAAAATTTGAATAAATAAAGGATTCCTGAAGTTGCCTGTCAATAAAATTGTACAATATTGCAAAAACTATTATCATTGCTGTTATTACCATGAAAAATAATTGCACATTACAAAAAGCTGACAACATTTCTGTGAAACATGTAATTAGTGCTAAAATCTTGTATTAAAGCTTCAGCACATATAATAATTCATGGCTACTAAAAGGAGCCTCACACTTCCTTATGCCAGCCCCGTGTTCAGCAGATTCAGCTCTCTAACTTGGCCAAAAACTAATTCAACAACAGCAAGAAGAAAATTAAAAAAAAAAAAAAAATTAAATTAAAAAAAGGACAAACTGTCCAGTTAAGAGTAAGTGTAGTTAGAGAGGGAGGAATATGGAAGTAAACTGAGACCTCTCTCTCTCCAGGCAGGGGCATGAGTTTTCGGTCAGTTCTGCTGAGCAGCATTAAAAAATGGTTAATAGTACCAGGTATCTTCAGCTGGCTCTGCTGCAGAAGCTACTATATATGAAATCTTTCCCTGATTAGCCAAACAATATTTTGAGATTAGTTAGATGTATTAATGATACTATTTCTACTTACCCACTTTGCAGCCTTTGTAGAAATGTATAGAGCAGAAGTATTTAGAGCTGTTGAAGAGGAATGGCAGTGTCTTATTCTTGTCTTTTATGCTATTCTGACTGCTCAAAGGACCTTGAGGGAGATTTTGGCACTGGAAAATTTTCTTAATGGAACAGAAATCCTTGGGTGGAATGTAGTATAGAGGTAGATTAATGACTCTGCTTCACCTGTTCCTCACAAACTCTTATATGGGAATAGGTAATTCTGGAAAGAAGTCAATGGTCAGAATATCTTTTGTACTCCAGCTTTTTGTAGCTGCCAGGACAGGCCCTTGTGACTAATAGGAATTTGGCATCAATTAGAACAACTCCCAGAGTTGTATTATGTGTGCTGGGGCTACAACAGTTCCACTATTCTTGGCTAGCCTGAGTGCAGTGGAGCTACATGGAACAGCTTTGAAAAGTTTGGCCAACAGTCCTTCCTCCCACTTAGTCACATTGCTTAAGGATAATGTAAACTTCAATCATGGGTGACAAATCATAAAACTGGTACAGCACAAGGCCAATTCACAGGTGCTTTTGGAAGACATAATTTGTGCAGTTGCACCAAATTTCAGCTGTTGTGAATAAATAGACCAGGATTTTTATCCAGAGCATAATAAAACTCAGAATAAACAGAAATTTGATCTGCTAAAGTCTTGATGAGTCATGTTTCAGAAAGCAGTGACAAATAGGTAAGAAGAAAATGTCTTTCGGGGGTACAACAGTCATTTGAATTTTCAGTAAACTTTTCAGATTTCAAAATGATGAAGTTACTGCTTTGGAAGCTGATGTGAAACTGCAGAAGTGATATGGATGCTGAATGCTCCTTGTACTTTGTATATTCTGAACACTGTGCAAGCAGTCTTTGCAGCAGGCCTAAGACCACCAGAAAGCTTTTAATCCCTATAGAACCGAAAAAAGAGGAAGAAAACTGAAAGAGCTTCCCTTAGTCAGTAGCAGAGAAAGAACTGAAATTCCCTCAGCCTCACACCTTCATCAGAGAGAGTCTCCTGAAGCATACTAGGAGTGACTAAGGGTGTCCTGAAAAGCAGCCCTGGCTTTTCCCTCCATCCTTCTGCCAGAGGTTGCTATCCCAGTAGCAGAAGTGTACCAGAAGTGAAAATGTGGTATCTTCATGTACTGCAGCTCTCAAAGCATCAAACTTATTTGACATTACTTCCATTAAAGCAAAGGCTGTGAAGAAAAATACCTGAGGGACAGTTCGTTTTGTTCCTTCTGCCATAAAGTGGTAACCTGGGGCAGTGTGTCAGGAGAGGGGTGAAAGTGATATACCCTTGATTACAATATTGTTCAATTCATTCCACAAAGCCCTGTGACTCAGAATAATTAGTTACATATACATAATGTGATGTGATATGATATAATATAATTTGGCATGACAACATGAGATTTAAAAAAAAAAAAATCCAGGGTGATGTATGCCTATAACTTTAAATAGATGACAAAATGTGAAGCATTTTTAAAGGACAGTCTAATTTTACCTTTCACTAGGATGCTGCCACAAAACAGTGCAGCATCCTTCATATTCCACTGAGCACTGAAGTAGGGCTGAAGTAGTTTAGATGCTCTGCTCTGACCATCTGCATGGGCTTGAGCTCATATATGGAGTATTTAAGCCATGTTTTGTAAGAAGTTAACTTCCGATAAGTGTAAACTTTTGTGGTTTTTTAAATTTTTCTCTAAATTGACAAATGTTTTTAAAAGTGAATTTTTTCCACTTGAATCCACTCTATCAAGCTGGAATTTTTGTTTAACTTTGCTGTAAATGCACCACTGTATTAGTGATCTCTATAATAAGAATTTGTAGAAACTGTTTGAGGGTATATTCTCTTGTTCTGTTTCTCAGGTACGGTCCATAATATGGCTTAGTTCTTACTCAGACTTCTGACATGAGTTAGGCACATATGTCTATGCTGGAGGGGGTCAAATTCAAAGAATGTTTCATTCATGTGCAAGTTGTGTAGAGTCTGGGCACATAATCAAAGGCAAAATTTTGAATAAATAATTTCAATGTGGTAATATTTCTTTTATCTGCAATATTAGCTTTACAATATGGGCCTATAACTCTAAAATTGCAGACTATAGAAGAAATGTATTATGTACTTAATAAGTACATAAAGTTGGAAGGTGCTGGTAACCTAGACTGTTGGTTTTTTCTGTACTTGAGTTTTGTAATTCTGTATTTTGTAGTATTATGATCTTTCTTTTCAACAGTTTTCCTTTTTACATCAGTGTAATTTAGTACTTTGCTTGTATGCTAAGTGGAGTACAACTACTTAGGAGCAGAGAATTTAATTGCACTTTCTGTTGTTATAAATACTTCTTTAATGCAAAAGAATTGCATTGACATTTTAATATGCTGTCACTTTAAGATACTACATGAAGTGTGAACAGAGCACAGGCACTTTTAACAGGTGTCTCTAATTGTTAGTTTGTTTCTTAGAAATAGCCATAATGTAAAATTTGGTGAAACGCGTAGATCCAACATGTTTGGATCCTGCAACATGCTAACCAGGTTTTCCTTTGGCTGCTGGTAAAAACAAATTGGGGTGTGTAATTGATTTTTTGTAAGTAAAGCTTTTATGTTTGCTTTGAGTTCAAACTCCATCTTTTTCTTGTTATTTTTTTGTCCCTTAGGAGGGATTGCAACATGGGCTTTTAGGAAAAAAGAGTTCAGTGCATTCGTTTATTTTAGCAAATAGAATGTGTTTCTATTACTTTCAGATTTTGCCAGGCTGTAACTGCAGAAATAATTGTGAAAAAGGTGAACGCCAGATCAATTACATTTTTAAGAAAGTGTATTTTCATTAGATTTTCCCAATGCCTGTTGTGTTCAAAGGGAGTTCAAGATTGTCTTGTTCACAGAATATTTGAAAAGTCCCTTAAAAAAAACAGATCCATCCAGAAAAGTGTCTGGATTGTTAGATGAAGTGTGCTTTAAAAAATGGAAAAAGAAGAGCATCAGCATACCCTACAGCGTTTTCAGATCTTCAGTAGGATTACTACTAGTTCCAGAAGTTGATACAAAAATATCTTTAAACAAAAGACTAGAATACAAACCTGGTAAGAAAAGTTAATACTGAATTTTGAAAAGGGGAAAAAAAAATAGCAACCATTTTTGTTACATTGCAAATTATTTATGAACACGCATCTTCTCCAAAGTTTACCTAGTTAACAAGATTTTATTATAAACAGTTATTCTTTTCCAATTTGGCAGAAAGATAAACATATGTAAGTTTTCCAAAGTTATATACTTAAGATTCAATGAACATTTCAAGATCAAATGTTTCACTAATTTTGCAAATACATTTAGGTTGATTGCAGAAAATTATGGAAGTGTATTTATTAGTTAAGCTGTAGTTAAAGTAAAGGAATTCTGATCAATTTGCCAAGAATTGCCTCCAGCTGTGCTGGTTTCCGTCATGTAGTTAAACAGAAGCTCACCATAGTTTGATCTATTTGTCCTCATTTTCATGGTCACTGAAGTAAAGTATGATGGCCTCGGCAGCAGTCATGTGTTCCTTGAATATTCAGATGCTAATTCAGAGAGTCAATGAAATACTTCAAAGCCCTTGAGGAAATAAACATTTTATATATATATCTTTCTGAAATGACTATAAATTAGTATGTGCATCAATTATACTTTTTAGTATTTGTGAAGAAGCCATGTAATAAATTCTTAATTTCAAGATAGGATTGACCGAGTAAACTCTGATCCAGAATAGACAAAGACCTCATCATCATAGCACATTGCTAAGAAATGAGAGAACCACTTCAAATTCCTCCTTGCCTGAATCAAAAGTCACACTTGGACTTGACCTTCCCAAAACCTAGGCAGGTGCCTTGACCTGTGAGTCTCTATGGTATAATTCTTTATTCAAACCTCTGTAACTGCTGTAGGCAAGACTAAAAATATGAACTCTGATTAAGATATTCCTTCAGCATGTTGACCTGCACACATGGTTCAACTATAGACTGTTGTAACAAAGCGAGAACTTCCACGTGTCTATGCCAGATCCTGTTGTGAGTTCTGTAGCTGCTAACATCCTGCCTCTCATTTCTCCAACTACAACTCCCCTTAATCAAAATAACAAGATGGAAGGTCACATTTTTGCTCCTCACAGGAATAAAAAAACCCAACATTTCTGTGTCAGATGGATCCCTTCTTAAAATGATTGCCATATGTACTTCTACACTGCAGGTGCAGAATCATGCACACTCAAGATACAGAATATTTTTATGTCTTAGCACTGTCCATGATGTATTCCTACACCTCCCCTCTGTGTGGCACTTTTGTAATATGCCCAAGTACCAGAAGTTGAGCTGGCACTTCACCTTAAGAGTGTCATTCCAAACTAGTATTATTCTTGAGGTTTTTCACTGGATTTCATTTTAGTTGAAGTGTAAAAAAAAGAAATATTCTGAATCAGTCTTACACTTCCAAAAGATACCGTGGCTCCTTGGGGTGCTGAATCTGGCCTGATGACCACAGATATTGACTATAATATATATATTTATTTTTCAGCATCGCCTCTACTCCCTTCAAACAGATAGAGTCCTGTTCTTCACACCATTTCATATCCCCGTTCATTTCTTCGCAAGTGTGAAGTATCTCCTTCCATATTTATTCTTTTCAAATCATCACAGTCCTGTCTAAGGATCAAGAACTTTTGCATGAATCTATGAAATGGCTACTGCACTGGAGGTCCTTTCACCTCCTGTGGTAGATTCTCAAGCCTAAGCCTGACACGCTCAGGTCAGCAGCTCCATATGAGTTTTAACTTGGGGTGCCTCATGGTCATCAGTGTTGATTAGTGTTTATCCCAACAACAGAATTTTTCCTTTTCTTAGATCATGGTGAAAAACATCCTGATTAAGAGCAGCAAGGAGTCCATCTGCCTTATCAAGCTACATATTAAACTTGCATATAGTGCTTAGCTCTTGCACTAACAGAGATTCTTCCCTGTCAGTTTGGGGTTATTTCCAGAACCATAAGAATAGACAAGTATCTGTCAGTAGGGAAAGTTCTCTGAATGTTTTATCTTCTTGTTATCTGTGTGTAGAGCTGGGTATTCTGTATTTTTGCTCCTACTACAAAGCATGTGCGTTTGGTAGAGATGCAGAAAATACTGTACTTGGCGAATGTGTGCAATATATTTTAGAAAAGGAATATAAAATCCAAGTAATGACAAGAACAAAATGGATGTAACAATTATTATTTTTAAAATATGTTAATCATAGAGTTTTGGAAATTTGAATATGGGTAATTCATTTTATTCCTTTCTCCTGCAGTCTTTCTGCATGTGCAGTGATATGTGTTACTGGTCACTTTTCACAATAGGTTTAGAGAGGTTAATGTTTTAACTAACAGTCAATGCCCATAAATTCCAACTGCTCAATATATTTCCTGTGAGATGTTTTAAACTAAGGTCTGCTATTTCTGGTCTTTATCCCTGATATTGTTGCTAGACTTTAGTATGCTTTCTGTTGTTGTTAATAAGGTTTTATTCTGTGATAAATTGCTAGATAAATGTACTACAAGAGGATCATTCTTTTCTTCCTTCCCTAATTTTTGTGAAATGTTGCTGGTTAACTTTATGGAGGAAACACTGAAGGAGTTTAAACTTTTGAGGATTAAAGACTACTTAAAGAGCTGAGATCAACTGTGCTGGAAAGGCTTGTGCATGGCAGTTTTGGGTAAATGCCCTTTCTGGGATGAATTTTTGGTTTTGTGATTAAGATAAAAATGCCTGTTTTCTGAATCACTCTTCCTTGTACAGCTAGCTAAACTTAACTGAAACCAGAAGAGTAAGCATCTTAAAACCAAATCGAATTATGAGCAATACTCCCACAGGGTTCTTGAGCTAATTTTAGGAGCTTTTCTTTTGAAATGAGTCCATCTTTAGTATTTTATCAAAATCATCTAGTAGGTAATATAACCAGAAATATTGCCAAAGAAGAAATTGTTCCCCCCAGATTAGAGGGATATAACTGAAACAGAGATGATAGAGCTGTGCAGTGTACATGAAACATCATATGATGTAGAGTGCATGCTGCACTTGTCATTGTTGCAGGAGCTTTTGTGCAGCAAATCATCTCCTGAGTAGTTTAGAAAAGATTCTGTCTTCAGGGACCTACTGACTTCCTGCTTTTTCTTTGATTTGAATGCAAACCCAATCTTCCTAAGGTCCCTGACAGCAGAGTTTATCTTTTAAAACAGTAGCTAGAAGTCTGAACATAATTGTGCTCACATAATTCAAGATTGGGAAAGACAAGATTTTAAAAGATTCTTCAAACAGCCAATCTAATACATTCTTTTGCTCAAAGATACCATCACTGACTCTATACTTCATAGATAAAATAGTAATTAAAGTTAGAAACAGAGATAAACCAAAATCTAGATAAATCCTAATGTCTAGTAATGTAAACTCATCATGTGGGAATCTTTTTAGTTCCTGTATTAAATATAAGAACTTTCTGAAATAAAAATTACTTTAAGATATCCTTGATATGTACCTTTGGATAACCTTGCAAGTTAAATCCTGACTCCTGTTCTAGTCTTTTTTTTTTTTTTTTTTTTACCATCCTCTGGTCTGATCTGCCAGCAAAAAAAGTCTTTCCACTCATTTGAAATCTAATACCATGTTTGTCTTTCTCCCCTGCAAGTAGCCTTCATTTTTCAGCTGATGAATCCTATTGTCAAAATCTAAGATTAAACAAAGAGCTACTAGAGTGAAAAATAGTATTTTTTAAAAATTATATTTTACATGTAGAACTACATTTTCTGACCTTCAAGCCAAAACTATTGCAAAATTACAGTCTCTTTGGATCAAGTACAAAGAAAGCAATAATTGCATGCCAAGTAGTAGGTTGCACTTGCTTATGTAGTTACTTGGAAATAATTCTTTTCTTGTATTTAAACAAGTCTTCAGGCATTGCATATGTAAGCCACAATACAGTATTACAACATCTCAGGATTTGAATCCGGACTTTAAATGTAACATTATTGATGTGTATTGTATTCTGTTGCATTTTTAAGTGTCTTCTAGGAATGACAGAGAAGGGACAAGTGGAATGGCATTGCAGAGACGGACAAGTGATAGGTGAACCCATTTCAGTCTTTGATGTATTGGTGAAGCAGTTGTACCACATATTACTATGAAATGTTTTGGATGCAAGCTTCAACAGGTTTTGTGTATCATGGATAAGATACTTCTTTCTCCTCCTCTCTCTCCCCCCTTCTCACTCTCCCTCTCCTTCCACTAGGCTAGAATTTAGCCCGGGGTGATTTCAGTCCATGATGAAGGCCACAGCACAGTATGGTGCTGAGCATGCAGGCTCCCTGTTCCTTTCCTGGGCACAGATCTTCTTCCACAGTACAACCCCTTCTCTGCTACAATCCCAGGACTTCTGCCTCTTCTTTTGCTGCTTAGCTTCTGCCTTTATTTTAGCACCATCTCATTGCAGATTACTTTTGCAGGACTAGTAGACCTTCTTGAGCCTAAACAAGGTAGGACTGCTTTACCCTGACATTTTTCAGGAGGGAGGAGTGTATAGCAGCAAGATTGTGTGTGAAGCCAGCTCAGCTCTGAGCAGAGGAATGGTGGAGAAAGGGAGGGTGAAATGGTCAGAAGCAAAACACAAAGGTGCCAAGCCATCTGCAGACTGGACCCACAAAACTGAGGAAAAAATATTTACTCCTGATGGCATCTGGGTGCTTCTGACATTAGTTTTTAATCAAATGAGCATTCTTGTTTTTAGTGAACTACATTTCAGTAATTTTGTTTCATGGGTGGTGTTCTGGGATTAAGCAAAATGCACACTAAAGTCTGATTCTGTGGCACTTTTCATCAAGCATTTTGTTATTTTGTCTCTATTTTCCACAATCTTTTACATTGTGGACAGGTCCAGTGATTATATATCAAACCTATGTTTTTATTGTTCATGTACATGTTTGTTGGTGCTCAAGCCACTGAGGTGCTGAGTCTGCCATCACTGAACTTTCTCCTATGACTTGCCCCTATTCTAGATTTTCTGCCCCTTTCCTTGTCATCCTACAGAGTCTAGATTACATTGTGTATCCAAAGAGCGCAACCTCTCCCAGGCATTGTGGTCTTGTAGAGAAAGGGAGCCAAACAGAGTGGACTACCTATCCAAATGTCACCATTGCTGCTCTGGTGGTGACCTCCACAAAATACTGGGACACCTGCAGCAATGCTGTGCCCTGAGGATATGATTGTGGGAGTCTGTGACACTTGGTAATAGTTTGCTGGCAAGTTTAAGTGACCTGCTGTGTACTGTGACAAGTTGGTTGTATTTTCATGTGAAATATCTCTGTTATTAATCAAAACCCATAGAGCCACCTAAGAAAACAGACCATTGGCAAATGTGTACCCCTTCTTTAAGGGCACTTGCTAGAGCCTTGACAGTGTAACAAAGGTAGACAGCTCCATCTATAGTCAAGGGAAAGAGAGAAACAGTTATGCAGAACAATTCCATCAGTCCTTGATACACATCTTCAGATAGGATGAATTAGACTTTGGAAATGAATGTCTCTGGACTCATTCTGCAGGGAGCTTAGACAACTGACTTAAACTTGAATCAAAGATGACTGAAGGTAAATAAGATTAATAATATTTAAGTACTTAAAATGTGTGCAAGGGTTCTGCTTTAGCACATATCTAATTCCAGCAGGCTGTATGTAGTTATAAGAGTTTTTGCCCAATTCTGACTCTGTCTGAAGGCAGAGCTCTTCAGTGTCACTGAGGTGTCTGCTTGTGCTAGACTTGCTAAGCTCGACATAGTTCCCACATTCACAGCAGCATAGATGCCCTCTACCTGAGTGTCTGTGGTGCATGTCTGCATGGGTGTTGCTGTGTCACACAACCAGAATTGCGTGTTGTGTGAAGTAGCATTAACTGAGGACTACAGCCCTCTTAAATTCTTGATAAAACCATATCTGTGTCTATACTATAAACTAGTTAATTGATACTTTCTATAAATTTACCCTTAAGCACTGGTTAGAAGTTGTGCCAACACCAAAGCAGTAAACAGCCTCACTGTTTTTTTAGCTGTGGTGAGCACAAAGAAAAACCTCATTTGATTTGTGCTGTGTGTGACAGTGCTTCTTTGTTGCTTTCATATCGCCAATGGGAAGGAGCTGAGTAGGTACCTTTCTTGCAGATGCAGTGACAAGGCTTTGTGAGCTGGATGGTTCAGGAACATACTCATCCCTCTCTTGAGTGGGTAGCTGAAATGATGAACTTCTGGCAAGACTCTTTTTCTGTTGCAATTGCTGCCCTCTCCCCTTCATAAACTGAAGAGAACCCAGGAATTTAATTTCTTCCCTGCCAGTTAGATTGAGCATCCATGTTTTTTTCACCCAGGGGATGTATAACACATGATTTACAGAACTGCTGACTGCTGTAGTTGCAATTAAAACAATACTGCCTTCATAGCCTGAACACTGAGTGCAAACAGGCTGATAGTTTAATCAACCCATTTTAAAGCATATTAACTAAATCAGCAGTTTGCTGTTCTTGTCAAACTCTAAACAACTGTAAATATTGTTTTCAAAAATCAACCAGAAAAAATGTAACACATTAAAAATTAATTAGACATGGCGCACCACCCATAAGCTGTGTAATAAACAGATTGTAGACCTGTAGTAATACTTGTGATTTCTGGCACATCACTGGAGAAGAACTCATGGGTTTTCAGAATGACCTGTGTCATAAATCATTGCATTTCCATTTACACTGAGCACATGTATCTAATTTTTCAAGAGTGGCTTCTGAAATCCTGATGAATGGCTTCAGAATTTTGATTACTCAAATGTATGAGAAGTGGTGTCACAAATGCCTAATTGAAGAAAGGAAGAAGGGACTAAAAATACAGTCCAATGAAATCTGAACACAAAACTGTAATATATACTGAGTAACAAATGAATAGCCACCCAGGAGATAAGCCTAAAACATGAAAAATGTGGAATCTATCATACTTTTCCTTAAGATAGATAAATTAAATTAATGGAATTTTTCAGTAGAGTTAAAACAATGTAAATGCATAAGGCAAGCATAGATCATACATGTGTTTTTGTGACTATGCAGGCATAAATATCTTGCTATCTAATTTCATGTGTTGTCTGTGTGTTAGTATGTATATTTTCATAATATGGAACACTGTGTGAGAAAAAATTCAGATATCCCAAATCAGGAAATGTATTTAAACTTATTAATGAAACTCCAGAGACGCACTGAGGAATTTTTATGTACGTATATCTTATCCACTTCATTTATCTACATGATCTTTTGTGAGCTTGCTTGAGCCCCCTCCATTCACACTCGAACAAAAAGCTGCATACTCACTAAGGCCAAAGTAACACACCGTCTCTCCACACCTCTCTGTTGACACTATAGACATACTATCCAACACAGTCTCATCTTTCAGGTGGCAGGCAGAAGAATAGTTAGTGAATCCAATTTTTATTTCCTTTGTGTAAAAGATTGCAAATTATGCTACATGCTGAAAGATAATGTAGATTATTTTTGTATTTTGTCCACCTTTAAAGATTTATCTGTGTCAGCAGCTGGAACGCATGGACTGAAGTTAAATGTGTTATGTGATTGTAGCATATAGATTCTGATTTGGTGTTGAAAGAAACTCCTTGGCAGATAAATAATGAAATGAAACAGCAAACATGCCATCACCTAATAAAAACATCAGTTCATAAGAACCATTAACTACTTTTTCCCAAGGCATCTTTTTTTAATTGATATATTTGAATTTGTCATAAGAAAACAAATTCATGTTATTCTAATAATATGTGCTGAGCAGTGGTTATACAACAAGAAATTTTTTTAAGGAAGCTATTACTCTTTGTCCAGTCTCTATTTGTGAGGTTCAAAATTCATTAAACTTTATTACGGAGGTTCATGAAACTTTCTTTGGATTAGAAAAGCATAACCTTCTGTCCTGATTTAGAAGGGTGTTGCAGCTTTTCATTAACCTGGAAAACCTCCTATTTACATGGTTCACAGCCTGGTCTCAGCTCACTTGGAGGTAACAAAGGGTGTCGGGACAAGAGTGCAGCAGGGGGCTCATCCTTTAGGGCTGCCATCTGAATTTGATCAGGTCAACTGTTTTAACTCCTGCCTCATTAGGCAAAATAAAATGGAGATTATGGTGTGTGGAGGGATCACATTACAGACAGCAAGCTCTGCCTCCTGACACTCTCTGTTGATTTTGCATTTTGACAAGACCTTTCTCTCTGTGTTTTCCATTCTGTATTACAGCAGGCTTTAAATTATTTTGAAGACAAGATCGTTTGTATCCTGTGGCATTTCAGAGCTTAGCCAAGGAGATGTGAAGTAATAAGTGAGGACACATTAGTCTCAGAGGCAGTTTACCTACTGGAGAGATGTCACTGTCTAGCATAGGCTTAACGCTGATAGACACATTAATTCAGCTTGTCAAGCAATGCCTGGCTCTTCTCTTTTCAAAGTTTAGGTTAGCTGTAGATTTGAAAAAATCTGACAGAAAGAAGTTCACTAGGTAAACTATTATTACCACCTGGCAGAGGGGATTAAATCATTCATTTTTATTACTTTTAATTAATATGTTAAATCTATTGAGTTTCTCTTTAGTTACTATTTTTAGAGTTTATATAAAATTGTAGAAATTGTTTAGAATTAAATGTTTGTTGTGTTATAGTGCCTGTTAGAGTGGAGATGAGTATCATCAAATACTCGTCTCATAATGAGAATCTTTGCCACCTGGCTGTCCACTAAAAAACATTTCCCTGCTAACCTCATCTGTATGTGCCATGTATTAATAGGAAGTTCTTGGTCTATAAAAGGCAAAAAATAATTCAGGATATCAGTTTGGTGAGCTGACAGCTACTTGGCAGATGAGAAAGATAGTTCTTATCCATCACACTTGATTATTATATTCTTTAGGAAAAACAGATAATAAAAGCAGGTGATGTTAAACAATTATTCCTATGGTTCCATTTGTTGGTAATTTCTTCCTCTGTAAGCTAAGAGTGACAACTCATAGTCAAGAGACTATAGTAATATCAAAATTAGAAATATATTTACATTAATTTTACAATTTCTTCTTTATAAATCAAGAGTTAGCCAGAAGTACAGACCCTAAAATGCTCTCAAAACAAGAAGCTCCCCTCAGGGAAGGGGAAAAAGAGGCAACAGCTAATATGCGACAGATGTGAACATAAGTTGTTTAATGGAAAGTAGAATGTGTACTGTTCTATGGTTAGAAATGTAGCATTAAATTGTTTTAAGCTGACTTAGATTTTTTGTTCACATAATGGCTAACTGAGAAATATACACTATTGTTATGTTCTACGTGAACTTAATATATTATTTTAAAGCCATTAGCTTTCAGAAAACTGTAAGTTGCACAATCCATAATAATGTGTCTCTTCAGAAACATGGGTCACATGACCACATTTAACAACATCTGCATATTATACACCAACTTCCACATCCTTATTCCTAACACAGCCTGATTCATTTGCAGGCTATTATGTATCCTGTGGATTTAAGGAGGAAAGAGTCTCAAAAAAATAAACTTATTGCACATTTTTATCTCTATATATCTGCCTTAAGAGTTGTATCTTGTGGGAATGTTTAAAGTTGAAAGTTTTCTCTTAAGTTTCGTAGGATGAACCTTCCACTTCCAAAAACAAACCACAGATAGGCAGAGAACATGATTTGCTTGAAAGAATTACACTCACTGAAAATGTTGAAAAGGTTTTTGTTAAAGAATGTATCATAAGCCATGTGCACAATCGTTGCAGATCCTTGTGACCCAGATAATTTCATTGACATCTGTTTCCAGCCTACCGTTTTTCTTACTTTTCACTTTCACTAGCTCCAAAAATCTACCTCTTTTTTTCTGTCCAGTTTACACTAGTGGCTGCCCTTTTCCCATAAATCTATTCTCTCTGTGTCTCTTCTTCATCCTTTTTGACAACCTGTCCCAGGTCCCTCCTCTCCAATTCATTTCCACTTCACTTGACAGCAGTTCTTTACTTGCTCTGTTTCCTTTTGAGCCCTTTAGATGAAGGCATCACTTTCTGCTGTAAGCTTAATACTTGCTGAGACAGGGAGACACATACCATGTGATAAGTCTCTTAGATATTATGCTGAATACAGAAGCTAGGAGATCCTATGGTATAAAACAGAACCGGCTGCATCAGGAAAATGAAAGTAATTATTTAAAGCAAAGCTGTGTTAATTTTGCTGTGAATTGTATGCATGGACCTAAAAGCAGCTTTGAATTCATAATGAAAAAACAAGCTGGGTTAAAGGCAGAAATTCAGGTGAAAGGTGTTTGGTTTTCCTCTACTGGATAGCCTCATAAATATTTGCATCAGCAAAACAGAGAGTCTGTCAACAAGCAATGATCTTCTTAAGTTGACGTCACCATCAGAGGAACCATTCACCGAATTACATCCCAAGTCGAAAATGTAAGATATTAGTGATGCTTGACCGTACTAAGGCCACCTGAATCATAGTAGTCTAGTCTGCAGCATCTCCAGTCCTGGAAAAGTATGGAGGGCACTGGCCGTAGGACTCATTACACTGTCCAAGTGTTCCTTTAGTATAAGGGAGTGCTCATTTGTCGTTTTAATAGGTTTTGTCCTTCATTAAAAATAATTTTGGCCAAAAGTCCAGTCCCACTGTTGGATACAGAGCGGGCTTAACTGCTGAGAGCTGAGCAGCCGCAGTTCTCAGGTTAAGAGAACAGTCACCTAGCCTTATATGATGCCAAGGAGTCAAATGTGAGATGTTTATTCCTCTACGTTACCTGCTTCCTAATACAATTGTGTTATTGCCTGTCAAGTTAGAATGTTAAGAGGAAAGTGCAGCAAATGCTACTCTTGCCTACTGTAAGCAGTAAATAAAATTATATTGACATATTGCAAGAGCAAAATGGCAAAATTCCTTTTTCTCTGTTTTGGTTATATGAGAACAATACCAGACATGCAGTAGGTCCGAGTCATCTGGCATAGCTCAGCATGACTTACGTGGCTGGAAAAGCAGCAGTCTGTAACTACAGTAAGGGGGAGCAGAGCTCACGGGCTTGTAGAAATAGGAGCAAAGAGACAGAACTGGCCACTTTTCCAACATCACAAGCTCCCACCTTTGAGGCCCAGGGACAACCTGTCAGGTCGTGTTCCCTCAGTGTTTGAGGGAGCATTAGCAATGGGTCATGCCCAGGCTGTTTGACAAGAGGAGTAAAATAAAAAATTATCCATGCCTTTTACAATCCAGCACAAAGTATAAATCTCTTCAGTATTTTAACATGGATGATTAGCATGTGGTGATTAGAAGTGATGTGGTGCTACACCCTGGAGATGGTTTGTCTCAAAGAAGGATTTGGCTTCAAAGGAGATGGGAAAGCAATAGGGTACA
>JAVSBS010020607.1:0-57725 GCA_033124195.1 Coracias cyanogaster | reverse complement strand
GGAGGGGGGCGGTGGCATCAGCGAGGTGCGCGACTCCCCCGTCATTTTTTTCCAAACTATAGTCCGGCCCGCGACAGTGTCTGAGGGGCAGTGAACTGGCCCGTGTCGTGTCTGAGGAACAGTGAACTGGTCCCCTGTTTAAAAAGTTTGAGGACCCCTGTGTTAGAGCATGTCCAGAGGAGAGCCACGAAAATGATTAGAGGGCAGGAGCACCTCTTGTATGAAGACAGGCTGAGAGAGTTGGAGTTGTTCAGCCTGGAGAAGGAAGGGTCTGAGGGGACCTTATAGCGACGTTGCAATACCTGAAAGGGGCCTATAAGAAGACAGGGGAAGTTTCCAAGGGTTTGTAGCGACAGGACAAGGGGTAATGGTTTTAAGCTAGAAAAGGGTAGATTTAAGTTAGACATTAGGAAGAAGTTCTTTAATATGAGGTGGTTGAGCACTGGAACAGGTTACCCAGAGAGGTGGTAGAAGCCCCATCCCTGGAGACATTCAAGGTCAGGCTTTATGAGGTTCTGAGCAACCTGACCTAGTTAGAGATGTCCCTGCTTATTGTAGGGGGCTTGGACTAGATGGCCCTTAGAGGTCCCTTCCAACCCAATACATTCTATGATTCTACTTATTTCTACTCGCTCCATCCAGTATTTGAGTCTGCTTTGCTGTTTAAACTGTTATTGTGTTATTCCTCAGTGCAGCTACACTTTTTTTCACTTTAGTTGGCAGCCTTTCTGAGTGGATATGAAGTAATTACTATGAATAAATCTGTACATATTAGGTTTGTTAAGTTGCTGGGGTTCCTTGGTGGTCAGGTTATTTGTAGTGTATTATGTATATGCATATTATTTCCTCTTCTAGGATTATGTAGGAGTGTGCACGTTTACAGGCACGGTCTATAATGTTTAATGGTGCATTTTTCTGAATAGACTCCAGTGCTGTAAGAAGTACTAGAAATAACGTGACTATTTTGACATCATGCCTTCACTGACATAGGCAGAAAGATTTGTGTGGCTTTTGGAGGTGTTTATGAAGTTATAAAGAACTTATGTATGATCTCCAGTCAGCTGAGAATTCTGATGTCACCTTGTTGTTTAAATGACACATTGCAGTCTTCATTGATTATAAATTGTACTGTTGCTGCTGCAGTGGAGAAAAGTTTGTGCTTGGTTTGTATTTTAAATCTTGAACTATTTTTTGTAATGTGGAAAGTGCTAAGCTAACAGTTTGTAACAGATCAGCATGCCCAGATAGTGCTTTTTTTTTTTTCAATATTGCAGTTTTAGTAAGAGTTAAGCAGAAGTGCTTACTTTCTCTTTGTGCTCCTCCCTGCCTCACCTAGCCAACTTTCTGATTGCCAAATAGTCCTGGACAAGTATTTTGCTTATTGATGTGCTCTTTCCTCTCTGGGTGACCCACCTTGCTGCTCATCCTCAGCACCTCTCAGGGCAGTAAGGTGGGCTTGCCTACACAGAGGTGCATGTATAGCCCCACTGCAGTGACCGCAGTGCTGTAACATGCATGAGTAGCCGGGAGCTTTCTCCACGCGGTTATCTTAGGGTGGCGTGTGTGTTATCCTGCCAGCTAAAAGTTACAGCCCTTCTCAGCTCAGCCTAGAAGCATCTATTTTGAATTGGCTTGTGGATGTGCAGCACTGAATGAATGCCTTGGCCATCTGGGACCCCATGCTGCTAGCTGGGTTGCGGTGTGCTACAGTGGTCTTCTGCTGTCTGTGTCAGCTTTGGAGGGTCATGAGCTAGAAAGGAATCTGAGATTGTTACAGTGGTGCTAAAGATTTTGCAGCCTGACTGGTTGCGAGTTACGTAGCTGTAGTGGAGTGTCCTCTCCCCTGACAATACAAGTGATCCAAATTTACTGTCTTGAAAGATATAAGGGTGTTTTCTAGTTTTGTTTCCAAGCTTTTGTTTGTTTTGTTGTTTTTGTCATCTCCCCTTTCTTTTCTTTAAAGTTTTCTAAAACTTGAAATTTGCTTGAAAAGAATGAATAGGCTCAGATTCTTGTGAAATCTCTTGAATCTAGCAAGCTGGGGTTTTAACTGAAACCAAATCCAGTCCCTAACCCTCCAAAATATGAGAACACTTGGAATGAGATTCTAAAAATAAGGAAACCATTGAAAGTTATGAAATGACAGCTAATCACCAAATCTTTCTGGATTTCTGGCGTATGGAAATGTTTCTTTTATTATTTAAATAAACACATTCAATTGTGCAAGAATTAATGTGAATGATAAAATTTAGTGTTGACATTATTAGAAGAAATTACTATGGTGTTATAAAAAATGATGCATACACCAGAGGAGATCTTGGCAAACAAAGATGCCTTCAAAGTATGTATACTACACCATATATTTCACAAACGACCTGTGTGATGTGCAGAATGATTTGCACATTTTTCGTAACTTTGGTTGGTGTCCTTGGATTGTAAAAGTACATAATTGTGTACAGCTTGAAGAGAGGCAGCAAGGCGCCTGTTCCCAGCAGATGGCAGGGTATCCTAGTCTATCCCATCCAACTGCATCTTGGGTGCAGCCCAGGCTGCCTTGTGTGTGTTGATGCTTTTGATATATTATCTGATTAATGCAGTGTGCTTCCAACATGGGCAGGCGCCTTTAAGGCTATGGAGTACTCCAGTATGTTGCTTTTATGAAACTTTTATGAAGATTGACCTTACTGGGAGTATTCTGAGTCAGAAACCTTTGTACCAGGGTGAGGTGAGGCATTTGAGAGCAGATGGTGCCCAGATCCCTTCCGTGGAGGAAGGGTGCTCTGTTCAGGTAGGTGGTAATAGGCTTGCCAGGCTCATCTCAGCTGTGCCAAGTCACACAGGATGGTTGTGAGATGGAAGAGATCCTGCTCACTGCACGAGATGCTGCTGAGACTCTCAAAGAAACTAAGGTCATACCGCAGCTCAGGTTGTGGCAGGGCTGCAGCCATGCTCAGCCCTCATTAAAGGAAATCAATTTCCCCGTTAATGATGTAAGCAACTCGCTGTGAGCGAGGTACAAATTCCTCTTCATACAGGGAGAGAGCATGTTATTTTTAGAAAGACCATTGAGTAAAAGGTGGATATTAGTTAGGTATTTTAGTGCACTGCTAGGATTTTAAGGCAAACAACCCTTCATCTGCTCCAGAGCCAATTATATTAATGGTCTCATAGATCTAAAAGCTGTGGCCATATGTCAGGTATAGGCCTCTCATGCAGAATAGCTGTGTGCAGATAAAAGGGCACCTTATGTACACCACCCACAGAAAGTAGCACACTTTCTGTTGGGTTTGTGCTGTGATCTTTCAGTAAATATTAGTAATGTATTTTAATGAATAAAATTGAAGTTGCAGAGAACTGACTTGCATTTCATATCAATAGTAGTTATTTCTAGTCAAAATCAGAACAGAATTGTATAAAGTACAGGGAAAAGTAAGATTTAAGCCTTTCAAAAGAGAGCATAGTTTATGTACTGCAGAGTTTTGGGGCTTGTGAGAGGTGGTGTTTTTTAAGGTAATAGTTTAGATGAGTGTGCTCATCTATTCTGTGTGTTACAGTGTTAGCCAATAGTGTTAGAAAAAACCCACAGCTGTCATGATATCCGAGTATCTGTAGGGCTATCCCTGTTAACTATGGTCTGTGGAAGGTACTAGAAGTGCCAACATCAGGTCAAGACTCGAGGAAAATAAATTAATAATAGGTAAATAGTTCAGCTTATATCTGTCTATTAATATAGGTGATACTTTTGTTAATAATTGAACAGGTTTGAGGGCAGGATATTGCATTTTCAGTTTTTGTAGTATTTTTAGTGATTACTTTTAATCAGGGCTGATGAGCAGTGGTGGAGGGGTCCCCTCTTACCTCCAGCTAAGAGAAGAAATGGGTCATGGCTGGACAGAGAAGCTGAAATAACCCTAATTTCCTTTCAGCCCTACCTGCATCTGTAGTAGGGTTACTCAGCAGCACCTATATCAGCTCCTGTAGAAATTAACCTCACCTTGATCTAGGAAATGAAATTCATCTTAGAAGCTACTCTGTTAGCAGAAATCTACCTTTGAAAATTGTGGATACCACTTTCTAACTTTGATGGCTTTTTAAAATCCTTTGTACTGTTTCATCCCTTGATGCTCCCAGATTCTAGTAGCACTGACTTTTTCCATAGCGTCTTCCAATTATTAAACTATGAAAAATTAAGCAATGAAAGTGGAGTGATAGCTGTAAGTGAGGATGATTTCTGCAGCCCTTTTGTTTCATCTCTGTTGAGATGAACGCGTCAACATCTGTCAGCAATAATGCTTATTCTTCCTACAGCAACGTGATGGATTGATATGTGTACCAAAATATGTTAGAAATTGAAATAAAATATGCATTTTTTCATAATTTATCAGCATTATGATGGCACAAAAAAGCCAGTCTTATGAATAATACAGAGCTCTGCAGTGGGCATTATGTACTGTATGTAATAAATGCAATGTCTCTCCTAGACTACCAGGAGAGTTGTAAAGCAGAATGCATTAGTTCTGCTTTGTGATAATAAATCATTTTAGTTTGTCAGAAGGCTCTGGCTAACTTTTACTCCTGAGGTATGAAAGAATGCAGTGCCATACGGCTCTGGATGGTTTCTGAAGTGTTTAGGCTGGCTCTGAATCTCCTGGGTAATGTTTTGAATGAGCGATATGGTTAGATAACAAGTGGCAGTATTTCTCAGGTATTGATGTTGTGATGCCTCCTGTTGTTTTATTGCCTAGAGTGGCTGATTTTGTCCTAATTGGAACTGTAGCTCTTCTCTGATGTTTTGTGTCTCTATTTGCAATATGAGTCTGTGTCTCTCTGAAGAGCTGTGCAAGAATGCTGAGTGACAAGCTGTTCTGCTGCTGGGGCATCTTTTGCAGGGGGCAAAGAATTCAATTACACTTTTGTTTTCACTTTACACGCCTAACCACGGGTTTAGGCAGTCATAACAAGCTACCTTTCCCAAAGCTTCCGTGTATATCAGCTGATTGTTGCTGCAGACAGCCCAGATGATGGCAACACAGAGTAAGCAGAAGCAGACCTGGGCTGATTTTTCAAGAGTAGAGAAAAAACTACTTGTGTGAACTTCACTAAAATATGCAAGTTGTCTGAAGTTCATTAATTTCAGTTTAATTTTCAAAGCATTATGTGTTGTGGTGTTTAGGAAAGATAGTTGAGTGTTTCTAATCCATGCTTTCCTAATTTGCACAATTCATTATTTAAGGTTAAAAAGATGGAGTCTTCCCACTTTCTAGCCAAGATTTAACAGCAGAAAGTGCATGGAAATGTCATTAATAAGTTTTATCATCTGTACAAAACATGCTACGGTGTATATACTACATGTTAGGAGGTATTACCAGAAAAACATTTATCTAAACTACCTAATGTTACGTGGAGTGTTACTGTAGCCTCTCTTTTATCTTATATGCTTCCTACTTGAGGACACCTTTGTGAATTACTATTAATTTTCATTGTATTTACAAAGTTTTAAGGGACATTAATACCCCAAGTGATTAGAAGACCGGTCCTGTATTTCTGGCTACACCTTGTAGTGGTTTTGTAGGGGTCGATACATCAGAGGATCTTGAGACACCCCAAGTAACATCCACATTGAACAGCTGTTTCAGGTGCTTGCTTCCACCATTGTGGCACTCTGACCACAACCTCCTTTCCCTTCGTCTTTGGCAAGAGGGAGCAAGATCTTCCATCTGCAAACTGTAGTGTACTTTGGCAATGCTGGGTTTCAAGGGTTGCATGTTCTATTTTTCCCCATCCTTGGATGTGTCCTTCATGAAATATGGTTCTTCATTGCACAGTTTGCTTTGGAGACATTGGTGCCAAGGCCAAAGAATGGTTTTACACACCATATCTGTTGCTGCATGCCTGGGATTCTTCTGGCAGGACAGTGGCACCTGGTACCTGCATGGTAGTCAGTGACACTTAAGGGAGACCAGATTGTTTGTTTGGCCTTGTGTGTGATGCCACACAGTTGCTATCACTGCTGCCAGTGGAGACAACAGAGAGCTTCCGCATGGGCTTCACAGAGCATCAGCTCTTGCCACTGTCTACAGAAGTGCAGAGGGGGTAGGGAGGTCCCTGTGTTTACATAGAGACTTTGTGACTCCTTTTGCCTTGTCCATTGTACCCCAGGTGCTTCCCTGATCTAGATGCGTTTGCATATTTTCTGTACTCGTGGATGTATGTGACATAGGTCATATAGTAGGTCACATAGTAGCTAGTCTCTGTACTCCATGAAGACCAGCATCTCCTAGTTTTTTCTGTGTGTTGGTCTGATTGAACGCATTGGTCTATTTTGGCCCATCTACTGAAGTTACATTGCCCAGTCCTCAGCTAAAGTTTTTGCCCAGGAGATTTTGTGGCTCTTGAGCAATAGCCCTTTAGAATAATTGTTCTGTTCTTACAGAGCTCTGGGTGGTGTAATTAGGCTCGTATTTATGGAAGCTGATCTGTAAAACTTCCAACTTCAAAGGATTTAATGATATTTTACTCTGGAATTGTTTCTAGAAAGTATTGTGTACTTTAAAGAACAGCAATACCTTTAAATATTGTTTTGCAAATTGATGTGATTACTCAATGTTGTGACTGATGGTCTTTCTCTTGTTTAGAAGTTAAATAATAAGCTGTTCCATTAGTGTATTTAATGAACAACAGTGTACTTTGTCTTACAGAAAAGCGAACAAAATGGGAGGGTTTTTATTTGTTTTAAAGCAATGGTGTGCTGTAACTTTTACTTTGCCTTTCACCCTTTTCAGTTCTGGCAGTGTGTTCTTATTCATGTATCTTTCTCAACTTACCCCATAGTCACTGGCTCTTCAACACAGTCCCGTATTGCAATTGCATTTGGTTTTTAAAAGCCACATGCCTAAACTGAAGTTCTTAGTTCTAAATGTTCAGTGTGACTTTCAGAGGACAATCTAATGGAATCAATGAAATGTTGTAGTCTGTCTTGTCTGATAGCCAGAAATGAAGAATTTGCAGAATAAGCTTTGTTAGTTATTGGTGTGTGGAGCTTCATCTGAAAATAAAAGGAAGCTGACGCGCAGAAAAATTAAGTGACATTGCAAATCTTAGTGATTCTGTCAGTAACTGTCAATCATAATTTCCCTCTGCTTGGAAAAATAGCCCTAAAGCCTCAAGGCTCTCTGAAAAATCCTTTCTTGATTTATCCTCAGTCCAAATAAACTCCAATTTCCTTGTTACTAGAAATAGGAATTGATGAAAGCAAGCTGTATTTGGGTTGGTAAAGAATTGCTGGGGCCAAGTCTCTGTCTCTCTTGCAGCAGTCTGGTGTGCTCAGTCCAGTGTGCAAAGGCACTTGGCACAGCCAGTGTGTTTGATTCCCATACCAAGGTCCTACCTGCACCTGCTGGTTCACTGCATGATCACAGATTCACGGAGCTGGCTTTGAAGCATTCGTTCCCTTCCTTAGAAACTTTTGCCACAGTCCTTTGCTTGACAGTTCCTCATTTTCCTTTTTGGGATACCTTTTAATGCTTTCTGTGTAGCTCACACATTTTTAAGTCTCTGGTTATGGCTGTGGGCTTTTGGTGAAACAAGAATTGATCTTTTAAATCAGGCTGACTTTATCATAACACATCACAAAGTGTAAGAAATGCTTCATCCCTGCCAGAAAGAAGTTGCTTTGGAAATTACAGGAGGATGTGTCGCAGACTATTTGATCTAATGGCTGAATGTGCTTTCAACAAAACGTGTTGTAGACTCTGTTCTTTGATCTCATTTGTCCCTTTAAAACTCACTTTTTGAGTGTTTCATGTCTGTCTGTTCATTTCGTGTGTTGTACAGAGGAATGCAGTGCTGCAGAAATGAAGCCAGTGACACAAGTTTTAATGCTGAAAACTGAAGTGGCGTAGGATTATCACACAGGAACAGCTGTATCAGATAGATCTGTTCTTACAGGTGCCCTGTAAAGATGTTACAGAGAATAAAACACCTGGAATCTTCAGATCAGAGTTTGAAGATTTTGGCACTGAAATGCATGTTTTTTTTCCTCATGTCTCTGTGCCATCTCAGCTTGCCTTAATCAGGTTGTATATACTCTACTTGCTCTACATAGTTTTCACAATAAGACACAATGTGAGAGGGAAGGAAAAAACACAAATGAAAACAGGGTCTTTCTATATATCTCCTGAAGGCATTGAGTGCATTTGCTGTCACTTATGAGATTTTTTTATTCCAGCAACTGCATTGATGCATTAACCTGTACAAGGTCCCTTGAAAGCAGAAGAAATAACACCTTCTCAAATTTAAGAATATCATAGCATCAGTATAAGCACTGCCAGGTGGAAAGTTTGAGAAGGGGTGTTCAAAGCAAGACATCCAAATACATGCTAAGCTTCTGTGAGGTCTGATATAACTGGGAGAGGTAACTAGAGTCTTACTAAAGCTTTCTGTTTGTGCTTTTGTGGCTGAGAGGAGAAGGAAGAGTCATCAGACAAGGGGGCTGGAGGTGAGGAGCTAGACTAGGTGGTGCGAGGTAGAAGAGAACAGGTTTAAGTCAAAGTGAGGAAGAAAAGGAGACCGGGAGCAGATACACAGAGGCAGTAAGGAGTAATGAGAAACAACAGGGAACTGAGGAAGGCGCAAAGCACATGTGAGACACAGGACCTGAGCTGAGCTCCATTACACCAGGGGCTGCTGCACTCTCCTGCTTGGTGTTGCACAAAGGATGTTGAGACAGGTTCAAACACAGAGCTTTTTTCACAGGACCCATAGCCAATGAGACACACTTGCTCTTAGCAATAAAAGCTACTTTGGGCAAAAATAGAAAGAGAAAAGAGGAAGAAAACTCTACTCAGTGGCCAGCTGTATACGCAGAGACAGGGGCCTTGATCAGCATCTTCCCCTTCTTGGGAGGATATGGAGCAGAAGTTAAGAGGCCTGTGCAGTAAGAATGAATTTTGTCTTTTTCAGAGGCTAACATCAATTTAAAAGACACAGCCCAAACTTCTTGACTCTAATAAGAAGATTTAGCAACCCTGTGTACTAGCTCACCAGAGATGAATTTGGTTTTTCCATGTGCCCTTTTTATCTCTGTGGCTTGATGCCACAGCAGAGCTGCAGTCCCCCATGGTGCAGGACAGTGTGACATCATCCGCCGATCCTGGTGTCATGTCTGGATTTTTGGAGGTGAAAATGCATCCCATCTTCCTTGCTGTGATGCGACATCACTCCTCAGGGCTTCCTTCCTGTCTGGAGTTCTAGGAGAACTTCCTGCTCCACTTGGATATAATTTAGTAGATATTTACTCTTTAAACTTGATTTCAGAGTAATTTTATGGAATTAAGTCTATCTATAGACACTACTTAAAATAGTTTCACAGTGATCTCAGAGCATAACAAGAATGATGAATACAGAACCTTAATGCTACAAAATCTGCCTTGCAACTTGTCTTTCTCTCAGCTTAGATGTAAGTCTGGGCTCTGACAATGACAAATTCTTACTTCCAACTCACTGCTATTTATCTTCCTTTTGTCATAGTTGTTTGTTTTATGACTTTCTTTTTTCTCCTGAAATTTTATGCTTCAGTTTTCCATACAAATTACCTGATATGATTATTTGCATGGGGAAAAGTACCTAAAACTGTAAAACACAAACACAAAAATAAAGATATGCAGCACAATATGTCATAACAGTGCTCTTTCATAAACACTTCCTTTGCATTGGAGTAGACTGAGAGGAATTACGTCAGTAAAAGAAATATTTCCTAATCCTTAAACACTTCCACGTCTTCAGCAGGAGCTTGGGAAAGATTCTGTATAGGAACATATGATTAGAGTAAAATTTTTTAGGGCCCATGAACTATTTCCCAAATTACACATATGGTTGCAGGACTGCATTTGGGACTGTTGTTTCAATGGTATTTGCAAATAGCTATTTAAAGGTTTAACCTCTTTTATGTATGGAATATACCAATACTTAGCCTCTTTCATCTGCAAGCCAATTGATAGCTTATAGCCCACAATGAGTCTGTTCCAAGTGGTGATGGTGGTACAGAGAAATAGCTTCACCATTCATTTTATACTTTCATGTGAAAAAAAGACTCCCATGGCACTTACTATAGGTGTAAGAACCATTCATTCCAAATCATTTGGTACTATCTGGTCATAGCTCAGTGTGGAGCTGAACGGGTTCAGCTGACTCTTTTGATTACATTTCTCTGTTGGGTAATAATCCAACGCATTCTTCTGTTAGGAGGTCATTTGAGCTCTCATGACACTTCAGTATCTGCCACGCCTGCAGTTGTTCAGGTTGGACTCATAATGGCAGGAGTTCAAAATCAGAAAATTAATTCTTTAACAAAAAACTCTCTTCTAACAGTGCTCAGCATGGACAGGGAGTACTCATTCGGTGTATGAGTTACTAAATGCCCACATGACTGATGTGGACATTTCCACTTAGCCTGGTCCAGCACAACCAGCTCAGTTCAAATGGTTCATTTCTGCAAGGTATCCAGAGCCTTAAGTGCCCGTCTCCGCTGTGCAGAGTTGGGGCCACATTCTTTGTCTTGAAAGGTCTTGGGAGGAGAAGCTCTGCACACCCCAGTTTCATCTCCAAAGGGCTAAACCAATTAACCATGTCGATGATTTCTGGGAATGTAACAAATAAAAAGAATGCATAATTTTGAAGGTCTTTGGTGTTATTTTCTTTATATCTGGTAGCAGTATTTATCTGACTATTTGTTGTTCCGTTGGATTTGCAACTAAAGCGTGCATAAGGTCAGCAGTTTTTATTGTTAAAGACCATTTAGGAGCTTTTATTTGTTGATATCTTGCATAATTTTATATTTTCCATCTCCAGATAGGAATAACACAATATAATAGATAATATTGGTTTCTAATGATATATGGCATGGGGAAGCTGTGCAGAACAACAGCTTGATACTATGTTAGTAAGTGTAATGACTGGATGTGTTTCTTCCTTTAATCCTTGAGCTGTTTGTTGTGACCCACCACTGACCTTGTTAAGAACAATTTCCTTTCCATATACATACGGTTAGCTGGCCTAATACCTTGGCTAGGTAATTATGCCATGTGTAGCCAATGTCCCTACCAGGCAGATCAATGAATTGTGGCATGACCGGTTTCACTAGTTTCCAAACCCAGCGGTCACTTTCTAGTGATGTTTTACAAATGAAACAGTTCTGTAACTGGGATAGGAGCTCTAGAAAACCTCTAATTAAAATAAAAATCTATTTTACACACCTTGTATATGCAGCATTTGCCTTGGGGATAACACCAATAGGTTTCAATTTTTTGCAGTGATCATTATGATTTCTTTGAAAATGACTCCATTGAAAGATTCTTTTATCCTGGTGCCATATTAAGAGGGGGGGCTGAGTAATTGGGAAACAAAAAAAACCCCTGAACCTCTGAAGAGAACCCCATGAGCCAATACTTTATTTTCAGAAGGTATTTTCAGCAGCCTAACTTCTCAGCTAGTGACCGTTACAAAGGCTGTATTGAATATGTTATGTCTCGGATACTTTGCCTAATTCTCGCCATCCACATTAATAGTCCTGTTGACTTTGTTTTGTCCAAACTGATGCTATTTTGAACCATTGTCTCTTGCTAGTCTTCCATAACCATTCTTAGAAAGTCTCAAAGAATGGAAATATTTTCTCCAGACAAAATATTGAAAGTGGTGAGAGCTGGGTTATGCAGGTTACCAGACACAGTCTGCTTTTCTTTGTACTGGGAAGGTTTGGCAAAAACCAATTTTTAATATATTGAAGTGTCTGAAGGACTATGGGTTATTTGGACTATTTTGTGCCTGCTTTTAAATGTTGGCTTTCTGCTCATCCATGAAGTAGGTGAATCTTGAAAATATCTTTCTTCCCTTCCGATTTCTGATGGAAAAAGGAAATTAAGAAGGAAATGACTGTTGTGGTATTTCCTGTTCTGAAACCACCTGTGAAAGCTGGGAGAGAAAAGCACTCCCACCTGCATTAACATCCCACTTGAAGGAGGATTTGTCTAACACATATATGTCATGCTGCTTCAATATCAGTATTTCTGTAGATCAGGCAGAGTATAAAGACACACACACAAGAAAACCATAGTGCTACAGCTAAGATTGTTACTATTCCTATTTCTATGGGATTAGATAATTATTTCTTCATGGCCATTGCAGCATCTGACTAGGGTCCTGCACATTGGAATACATCTAATTTGTTGACATGTGTAATGTCTCCTCTCACTGTTGTTGTCTGCCTTGTGTTTTCACTGTTAGATGTATGGTCACAACTTGTGACAAGGTGTAAGGAATGCTGTTTTTCCCTCTCTGGTCTTCTACAGCCAGCTGATTGTGTCTGGGTTTTGTTTTGGGTAGTTCTTGGCTGTACCTGCCCAACCAGGACTTGCTGGGTGTAGTGGGGAAAACTGTCCACCAACTGACCATCAAAACTACTGACCAAATAATGCTTCCTTTTCCCCCAAGATCCAAAAGGCAATCATACTTACAGTGAGGTAAAACAGAATGCAGAGCGTGGATTTACAGCAGTTTAGCTAAGCTAGTTTATGTGAGAGAAAATGGCCTCAAGTTGTGCCAGGGAAACTTTGGATTGGATATAAGGAAAAATTTATTTACTGAAAGAGTGGTCAAGCATTGGAACAGGCTGCACAGGGAAGTGGTGGAGTCACCATCCCTGGAGGTATTAAAAAAGCGTGTAGATGTGGCACTTCAGGGCATGGTCTAATGGCCGTAGTGGTGTTGGGTTGACAGTTGGACTTGATGTCTTTTCCAACTTTAATGATTCTCTTATTCTAAACAAGTAAAAACTTGTGTGTAGGTAAAGCCTTCCTAAAGTGGAATGTTTTACTTCATAGAGAAGTCTGCCTTTCTGTCTACTCCTGTATTATTTTTGAAGTGGTTCCTGAGTGCATTGAGAAATCATGAAATGATTGTGTGCCTTCAACTTATGCTTTCTGTTTCGCTGATGCTGATGTTAAGCAGGTAAAACCAATGCTTTTCTTTTTCTCTTTACTTGCTGGTGGTTGGCTAGATGGACGTTTTCACTTTTGTGTACTATGCAAATTTTTGCACCAAAAAGTTCACAACTAGCTTAAGGGAGGTTGCTCATATTTTCATGAAAAGTAGGATCTCCTTGCAACTTACAGGCCACTATAGGGCCGAACTTACTGTCATACAGTGAAAAAATGTACAGCTTTCGTTCTTCTACTCTCCTGTTCTTTATCGTATTCTTTCAATTTATCTCTGTGCTTACAGGAGTTCCTTATTACTATTAAAACTGTCTTAGTAGTAAAACTACTATGGTGTATAGAATACTCTGTATTAGCCTGGTTTAAACCAATATATGAACAACCTTCAAATCTTGCCCTTGTTTGACTGAACTGTTTTAAAACTCCACAATCAGTTAAATCATACCTTTTGGTTAAATTGGCATAACATTACATTCAGAACAATGTTAATACCCTCTTACAATTTCTTCATAAAACGTTAAAGCAATCAGAATGGTAAGTGTAAAGAGAATACAGAAGGAAAGTGCAATTATCCTATCTTGTGAATTTTTTCACAAAGTAAATCTGACCTTGTGGATTGACCCATGTCTTTACTCTGCAAATTCTGTCTGGTAACCTAGAACAAAGGCAGTGAGTGAGTACTGAGTGTGTGAAGCAAATTGTCTCAGGTTCACAGCAGCTTTCCAAAGATCATCAGCTTGTCTGACATTGCTTTCTATGTTCCTTCACTCATATATGCTGTCTGTTTGTCTTTAGTTGTGCTCACTGTTTAGTTTGAAATTTAGGAGTTTCTCCTGTCCATGGAAATGCTGACTACCCTTTCTCTGGAATGTGGCTGTGGATTACTGTAAATTTAGATTGGTGGCTTAATAGAAAATTTGCTTTCTTAAGGCTGGGATTAATTTTTAATAGTTTGACTTTTTACATCTGTCTGTAGTGGTGTACACTTGGGATTTTCAAATCTTATAAAGCCATGGTGCATTGGAGACAATCAAAATTACCTGTATAATTATTCTTTCATATCTTACATTTAATAAATTGCCTACATCACACCTGTCTGTACACTTATAGGAAAACTTTCATTTCTTAATCAGAGGGTTTTTTCTGTATCATTAATGCCATTTGCCGCTTTTTTCCTATCCCTAATATTCTCTACTAAGACAGCTGATTGTTGTTTTTGTCAGGTCTCTACTTCTGCTCTCCTTACTATCACCTCAAAAGAAAGTTTTCAAACTCGGCATTGATTAAAGCAACTGAAGCTTGAATTGAGTCTAACTTTTCCTAATACCCTGCCAAGTACTTAACCAAGTTAATCTAGAGATTGTGTGATAAATCAAATTGTATTCTTGAGAACGTATGGTACTGAAAGGTCATCTCTTGTTGACTATAGCTATATGCAAAGCAAAATCATCAATCTTTACTAGATCTAGATTATCACTTAGCGGTATTATCAAGTATGCTATGATGTTGGATCAGGCCAAGTCATATTTGAAGTTTAACAAAAAATTAAGGTGAAGACAGCATTACACTGTAAATGCACATACTTAAAGGTGTATGGGAGAGCTGTATTTTAAATATGTGAACTGTCTGTCTGCTGACCTATATTCTCATTTCTAAGCTGTGTTTAACTCTTTATGAAGATAACGTTACCTGATATTGACCTCGGAATGTAAATTTGAAATACTATGGGACATATTTCAAATGTAAATTTAAAATATACCTATCTGCTTCCCTCACTGAAGAAGGTGATGGGACAGCAGAACTGCATAGGGTCACTTGGAGTAGTCGTTTTTAAAATGTTAACCTGATCAGTTCTCTAGCAGCCAGCCCATGAAATTATATGACAAAACCACTTAAGACACTGAAAGAGAATGAACTGCACTTTTAAAATACAGTGTGAGGTTCGTTTGGAATTTTTTTTTTTTTACTTCTGTAGGAAAGGAGGTCATGGATTTTGGTTATGACCTCTATTTCAGAATACAAAGTGTCTGGTTTGATGGATGAAGCATGTGAGTGCAGGGATCTGCTCATAAAAAGTGTGTTGAAGGCAGGACCTCACTGAGCTGCATGTGTGAACAGCACTACTTTCTGTGCTATGATCTCTCCAGTGGAAGTCAGTATGACTTAAATGCAGTGCCCCAAAATATGATTATATAACTGAAAACAAGCAGCTGAAGAGAGGGACAAAGGCAGGTTGTTTTGATGAAAAGTTTCCTGATTTTACACACAGATATGAAATATCTTTCATGGGAAAAAAGAAAATAAACCTCAAATGTGTATCATAAAAGCTCCAGAGAATTACCTCTAAAAATCACCTTTTAAATTATGTTTCATCATATTTCACTGAAGGTAACAATCAGCCAGAGGTGTATTGATTTATTGTCCAATTCCGACTAAGTCAGAAAATAGTAGGATATTGTGGCAGCTGTCATAAATGCATGAAGTCCTTTCCCTCAGTTCCTTGTTCTTCAGTATGTGTCAATATTCCACTTTAAAACTACCCTGATGGGGAAAAGGCCTCTCCCTCCTACCCTGTGAAGGAGAATGTTCCTCTGGCAGATGAGCTGCTGCTCTTCACATGTGGCTAGCACAAAGTCAGTCTTCTGAGCTGCTTGTTCAGAGTACATTTTTATCCACCACAGACAGATGAACGTCCTCATGTTTTACTGTCAACATATTTATTATCTGAATGCAGGAATTTAACATAGATATTTTCTTCTGAAAAAAATAAACAATGCAATGCATGAACATCTTGCCGTAAGCTTTCACATAAATTTTACGGAAGAGTTCCTTCTAGAAGCTCCTGTTTGATACCCATAAAATGAAAACCTTTTGTTTAAGTGTAAGGTGAATAGAGAAGTGCTGCAAGCTTCATTTAATTTCCTTGCTGACTTTATACTTACTCACTGTTGAAAGATTTTTGTGTATTTTCTTTGATCCTGCAGTCAAGTATATTCATTAATTCTTAATGCAGGCCAAACCCACAACTCACTTTGTCTTCCAGCTAGATTTAACAAGTTGCCACTGTGCTTTCTGGTACTTCTTGTGCTATACTAAATGGAATAGTAAAGTAGCAGTAATTTGAAGACGCACATACAAACGTTACTTTTACTACCTTGCTTGGTTTTCACTGGCTTGTGGACTTGGAGAGTGGGGGAGAAATAAAGATGATAATGCTGACACATATCCAGTGTAAATGAAAACCCAGTCTAAGAACAGACATAGATACATGGCACTGTTCTTACTTTTGTGAGATATTAGGGTATGAAAGCCCAGAAGAGGCCTCAAGGGTTTTATCTCGTTGAGATCCTTGTTCCAAGGTAAGATAAGGCATGTCACCCTCTGATAGATACTAACCAGTCTGGAAAATCTTCTGTGATATGATTTGCCCAATGTCCCTAGAATTTTTTATTAGGAATTAGGAAAAATATATTAGGCATTAGGAAACATCGTTACTACAGTATGGGTTTTTTACCCTCTTACAAATTGCAGATTAAGATGATTGCAACTTGTTCTATAATCAGTGAACACAGAAAACAGTTAATGGTCACCCCTCTGTAACAATTTCCTGTACTGGAAGTCTTTTATTGTCTCTCTTCTTTTTCTGGTAAAATGCTATCACCCCAGACTTTTTGTAGTGTTGATGTCTAGCCAGTTGTTCCCAATATGTTTGTGTGCACATGCATTTGTCCAGTTCATCAAGGTAGTTCTAATTTTTTAAAATGTTCTTAAAATTGCATAAAATCGTGTCAACTCAGTAACATCTGCAGGTTTTATACACATACAAACTATTCTGTCATCCAAGCTATTCATGAAAATGGCAGATTTTCCAGGACCCGAGACAAATCCTTGCAGATCTCCTTGATATCTTTTCTCAGCTTGATGGAGAACAGCTACCCTTTAAATTGTGTGCAATTCAATCTTGACCATATTTCCTCCTCCTGCTTCTGGGAGTGTCATGTGTGACAGCATCAAAGCTTTAGTGAAGTCAGGCTATTTCACATCTACTGCCAGTCCATTAGACCAGTTGGTCTGTCAGAGAGGGAAGTGAGATTGGCCTGACTGATTTCTTCTTCGAAAATCTACATTGTCTGTTCCTTATCACATTATTATCCTTAAGGTATTTAAAAATTGATTGTTTAATAATTTGTTTTAATATCTGTCCAGTTATTGAAAGCAGAGTGACTGTTTTTTGTTCCTTTCCAACTGCTTTTTTCCATTTGTAAGGACAGGTGCTGTGTTTGCCCTCCTGTCTGAGCTCTCTACTCTCCTACTCTTTACTCTCTGTAAATTCTCAATGAACGTTACTTGGCTTATTATATACTGTACAGTGGCCACCACCAGGCCTGGCCAACCTGAGAATGTCCAACTTACATATTCTTTGACTTCTTTCTTTATTCCCATGGCAATACAAAATCTGTACAGTTCTGCTTTTGTGCCAGTGATCTACTTCCTATTTTTAAGGGAGTGTGTGTATTTTAAAAAGAGATTTTATTATGGTCTGTTAGAACTGTTACATTGAAGATGCTTTGCTTGGATGCACTGTGAATTGCTACTCAGATAAAAGTAAACTGACTGTAAATCAAGCTTTCAAACAAGTTTAAGTTCTGTTGAGCCACGGTTCCTTTTTCATGGCTTCATGAGCTGAATTGAAGCATTCTTATTTTGAAAGGTGTTTAAACAAGGCTCCCTGTAAAGTCTTGAAGGCAAGAGCCTTCTCTGCTAACACAAAATAATCTCTAGAGATGCCTGTATCTCCCCACAGACCAGATTTGAAGTCTAAATGAGTATGTTGCTTGTATAGGCACCAAAATGGTAAAGGATGGACTGGAGGAATGAAGGTGTTTAAGGTAGACGTTTAATGACACTTTGGTACTGACGGATGCAGAGAGGTGCATCTATGATGCCTGTTTGTTTATGTGTCAAAGGACTTTAAAGCTCTGACAGATTTCTGTGAGCCCCACTATGACTGTATTAGTGAACCAAATAGAGCTATGGCCTGAGCACTGTGCTGTGATTGTGTGTACCATTTATTTGTTGACTACTACTTCACTGTTACATGGCACAGTTTTAGCTTATGCCAACTAGCATTCTTGCAGACCATCTTGCTCATGAAATGGGGCTTGTTCCAAAGAGGTATGCTGAATGAAGCTACTATTTGGGGGATTAAGAGTACAGTTGTTTGGATCTGAGCTGAGTCATCCATGCCCCTTGCAATAAAGAGGAGATGTCTGGCTGTGGGGTTTTGTTTTTATTTTGGGGATTTTTTGGCAAAGTTGTTTCGGGCTAGATGTTTTTTTGAGTGTATTTCAGATACAGACAGTGAGACTGGGTCTTATATCTGTCTGCTGTTCGTGCACTTTTGTAAGCGCTACCCTTTGTCACAATGTTGTACAACTGAATAACCACCTTTGTGATATAAATTATACCCTCGTGATATAGACTGGCTGGTCTGCTGCGTGAAATACCTCTGTACAAAAATCTTGACCTGTATAACATCTTAATAGCATGGAACATGGTCATTTACTAATTACTAGCTATATTGTTACTGCAAAGAAATATGAAGAAGGAAAATAAATGAAAGATGTTTATTACTTTGCGTTTCTCCACAGGAAAACAGTTTAAAAGTTATTGTTAAATGAGAAGAAAGAAAATGGGAAAAAAAAAAGTGACACTGGCAATATTTAATGTAGCACAAAAGATCAGTGGTCAGTGAAACCTCTTTGTAACTTGCTCTTTTTAAAGGTATGTATTCAATCTTTACCAGGCCTTCCAGCCTTGCAGAGAAGCATTGGGCTGGAAGGGAGTGTTGCTCCATTTGAAACAGCTATCTACAGAGTGTAAGTACATTATAACTGCATTGATAGTTCCATTATCACAGCGTGACTCTATCAGACTCGGTGAGGTTGCTAAGTAATCAGTCAATTGCTGGTCTTTCTTAAGAAGTAGGGTTCTGAAAAATAAAAGGAATGCTGTGTGGAAAAGTGTTGCTTTTGGTGTTTATTCCCAGTGGTGGAACTTATTTTAGTAGAATACTGGCATATTTTATTCAGAGATGGAGCCGCATGGCAAATCCACACTTACAATATTGATGTTTAAATGCGAAGCTGTGCCATACTGCATAGCGCTAATGACAAGGTCACTTCGAGATGCAAAAGAAAAATGGATAAGAAGAAAATAGAGATGCAAATCTGATGTGCATGAGAGAATGATATCTATCACATTTGAAACAGGTCATCTGCAGCAATAAACTGCTAGTTTCAAAACTGATACCCTTGCAGATATAATGATGGTTCAGAAAATAGCCGCCATATCAGATAGGAGTCAGATTGCCTATTACAGCAACAGCCAGATCACCTTTACAATTGCCTGTTGCAAGGTGTCATTAAAAAGATTAGTGGAATTGTTGGGCCATCTGAACACTGATACCAATGTGAAAAATCCAGTCTAAAGGTATTTTATTTCCCCTGATGTATTTCTGGTGTTAATAGTGCCAGATGTTTGCTGTTTGAAAACTTGGCTTTCAAATGTGTCCAGTAAATCTTGATTTCAAAAGTTTTTAATAAAAATTTTCAAGTATTTTGTGAAGGACTTGATCATTGAATCTTAAGGCAACAGAAAAACCTGGTAAATCTGATAGGCCTACTCTTCCTGCCTTAATTCCATCTACACAAGTAGAACGTAGACTGAAAGAGATAGCAAATATGAAGCAAAAGTATCAGGAAATAAAAGAATTGACAAAGAAAAATGTTAGAGGGATATTATTTAGAATATTAGCTATTCCATCTGATAGAACATCTTTAAAACAATGTTAACATTTTATTTGATTACATGCACTCTTCTGGGAGAGCCTCAGCTACACTTGCTAGCAGACAGTACTTACAGAACAAGGGAATGAAGATTTCTACGGCCTTCATCTGCTAAGATATTCTGAGCCAATTCATTCCACTATCTGTCCAAGCTACAGCAATATCTATTTATATTATGTATTTACATGGGATACTCACCAATTGAAATTGATCATCATAGTTTCTCTCTGCAGTGAGTAGGTAGAGAGCAACTCCTCCAGAAGATGAGTCAGAGCAGCCTAAGTTTAACTCCTTCTCATTGACTTTTTTACGGAGACCCAGGAGGCACATCCCCTAAAAGCAAAATTACATATTCCCTCTCTGCCAGAGCAGTGAGTGCTTGGTGTCGTTTGGGTCTGAGTGAAAAGGAAGCTATATTTACCATTTCAGAAATGGTGGTTATCCCTTGAGTGTGTTACAGGATCAAATTCTTTTGTGATGGACTTGTTTTTACTGTTTGTATAGCATTTAAGTGTGGACTTTGGGAGCAGAAATGTAATTCAGATTTTGGATTCAAAACTGCAATATTACCACAAGTGGTACTGAGAAAGCCAGTTTTGAGAAGTCTTGGTGCATCTTTATCCAGACAGAGAGGTGTATGAAGAGCTGTGCCTTTTGTTCTCTGACTACACATAACAATGACATAACCCCATTCCTGTATCCTTGTGAGGAAAAACTGACAGGATATACAGCTGCAGCACACTGAGAAGCTGAGGGTATGGTGTAGCACCATGTACTTGTTTTGTGTGAAGTAGTTTCTGGAGAATCCAAGGTACTTCTGAGTCTTGAGCTGCTTCCCATAGTCCAAGCACCGACTCGTGAAGAGCATGAGTGTGTATAGTAAATGTGCTTTTGGAGTGGATGACAGCTATTTCTGGGCATTTATTAACTCTGTGAATCTGATGACATATGTTGGAACTTCCATGGAGAACACTGAATTAATAAAAGCCAGTTGTGTGATCCCTTCAGGTATGCCTGGGATATTTAAGGGCCTCATGTTCTTAGACAGACTCCAAATTAATTACAGTGCTAGACTAAAAGTGAAGCCCATATAAAATTTACAACATTTTTTCATCATTGAAAAAAAAAAAAGTCAGTATCTGGTATTGATAGTGGTAGCTTTTGTTTACACATGTGGTCTAAGTTAGTAGTGTATATATATTTTTAATACAGCTCTGCAGTAGCATTTACTGCTTTAAAAAGAAAGGAAAGAAACCCAAATTTAAAAATTGCTACTGGAATCCATGAAGAAAATGCTGCAATATGGTACAATTTTCAGGGGAGGTGAGTATAAAGATAAACATTTAAATCCATTTAAGAGTTGGAGAAATATGCGTATCAGACAGCATTGTTTTTACTACTGCATAAAATTTGGCAGTGATCCTGATGCATGTTTCTTGTCTAAAAACCATTCACTGCCACGCACTTCAGATCATTTGGCTGTTGCTTATGAAGTGTTTGTATAATAAGGAAGAGTTCAGATCTGCCCCCCTCTTACATTTTATTTTATTTGCATCTTTGGGTAGAATTGAAGTTGTACATGTGTGAAAAGAAGGTTTTGGGGGGGATAGTGTCACTTTTAAATTCATTAATAAATAATGATGCATTGATATTTTGTGAATAATCCTTCCTAGTAAATTTTCAGTACAGTATATGTATTATTTTTAATCTGCTTATAATGGATATGTTGTTCTAAGATTTAATTTTTTTTTTTTTTTTTTGGTAGCAGATGCTGTAAGTTCTAATAGTTTACAACCATATGGTAAAGAAATGAACAAAATGTACTGCAACTTTTTGTTCATGTTCAGCAGCTGCCTTGTAGTGTTTTAATATCAAATACGCCTCAAACCTAGAAGAGGCATTTTTCTTTGTTATTGGTTATAGTAAAAATGGCCTCAGAATGTCAGTCTCCATGCTTGTGGACTCAACTACTATGAATGTAAATATATATATATATATATAAAAAATTTCCTTACAGAGTGTAATTTTGAACTCTGTCTGTCTGTGTTCTCACATGTTTCTTTTATCACTATGAGAGAATCCTCTGCTAGACAACTTACATAAATTATTTTTTATACTTCCATGGCCATAATAGTGAAATAAGTAAACTGACATTTGCATTTCTCATTTGCTGCATTTTGAAGTTTTGACCCATGCCACAGGCATCTGCACTTTAGGGCATTTCAAGACATTTCAAGAACCTCTTCTAAAAAATAGACTTGCAAGATTCTTGCAATGAAACACAGAGGCTTCAGTGCCCTGCTTGGAAAATAGGGAATTTCACAATTTGTTGTCAGTTTTTCTAATTGTGTTGAAAATTCAATTATATGCAATAATACAGAACACTTTAAAATACACTGTTTATTGCGGATTGTAATCCTAAAAAATAGAAATTCACCTTCATCCTTGGTGCAGAAGTCTCTGTCTGCATTGCCAGTACTGGGTGAGTGTTTTGAGGAATTTTGCATGAGTACAACTCCAGCAGATGAAAAGAATACTGAGTGATTTGGAGGCAGTAGGCCAGAGAATTTTGATTTTCCTCACTGATAGTACAAAAACAAAGGTAAATCAGAAGGCAGGAAATTCAAGATGAACATAGGATTTTTTTTTTTATTGTTCTTTGTGTGTTTTAGCTCTGTAACTTGTTTCTTAGGAAATTGTGAAACCTGAGAGTTTAACAAAATTCCACAGTTCAGTTGTTATTCATTATCCAGAATATTCAAGGTTGCTACTAATTATGACAATGTACACTTGTGGAAACTGTATTTAAACAATGTGCTATGTTCTTTATTCGTACTTATAACATGTATTGGGATAAGACCATATGTGGCAATGACTTAGCAGCCATACTCTGATGCTCTTGGAAGACCTCTTTAAAACATGTAGTGCTGTCCCCTAGTAGAGGCGGGAAGCAAATTTAGGAGGATGTTGATTTCTCCACATGACAATCCTTATTTCATTTGTAGGTGAATGGGCAACTACAAACCTTCATAAGACTATGAGAGTTTTACTCCAGTTCAGAAATTACTTTTGCTAACATAACATTTTTTTCAACAAAATTGCTACTGTCAATGGTTGTAGGATGCATATAGACTTAGAAACTCCTTTGCTAAAGATTATGAGCTATTCACGATGTAGAGCTGAGTATGACCACCTGCCTACCTAGAGATCTTTCTAGTTCTCTAAGCCATTAAATTTCCTATAAATAGTTGTACAATATAAAATGTTTGCCATGTGATCTTATGTATACTTAAGAAACAAAATACATTAACATAAAAATATATTATTTTTAAACTGTATGTGTATAATTCATCATGGTTTTTTTCATAGGCTTAGTAATTTAACTCACAGAAGGGCAAAGGCGGAGCCTTACATTCAATTGGAGTTCCAGTTCTTAAAAAGATTTCCTTACTGCCTCAGCAGCAAAAGAGCAACCTAGTCCTATTTTTACATTTATCCATAATGAGGATAGAAACACCACTCTGTATGTAACCTTTTAGTGGATTGTTTCCATAAGTGTGTTTAATAAAATACATGTAAAAAGCATGTAAAAAGAGATGAGAGGTGTGGTCAGAAATTTTAGCTGGAAGGCATTTTTAACACTGCATGGGTTCGTTCCCTTTACTATTGCTGTCTTGCAGGTACTTAGCATTTATAGACATCATACCCTTGTAATTGAACTTGCATGAATCATTTATTTACTACGCTGCACTTACGGGTAATATATGTCAAGGGAATTCATTTTTTATTACAGCTGATGTGGCTATTATGATGTCGTAATATATACAAGGATAGAGAAGTAGCTTGAACAGAACTTCTGTCTCTTAAATCTGTGAAACTGAGCTGTCTACATTTCTCTTATGGAAGCAGAAGTGCAAGACTTGGTGGTGTAGCATTCTGCTAACCCTTGACAACAGCTTTCTGGTCAGGAAAAAAATATTTTATCCTAGATATGGGAGTGATAATATCTGCATTTAATCTGGTATTTAAAAAAAAAGAAAGAAAGAAAAAAAAAAAAGACAAAATTTGGAGATTTGCCAAGAAAGAGTAACATATGCTGTTTTCCTGTAGTTTAAATGAGAACATGTATCTTTTAAGGTTCAATTCTAAGAACTGACTTTTAAGGAAAAATATAAAAACATACACATAATGTTTGTTAAAGTGACTGTGCTGACTTGCCTGATTTCAAGTCAAATCTTTTGGTTTTGTTAGGGATATCACAAAATACCTCATTTCTACCTGCTTCTGAGCTGGCTGCTCTGTCTGGTCTGGAGAGAGTAATCAAGCTATTGCACAATGCCTACTGAAGGCTCCCCCCACAGAGAGCTTCCTAAATCTTTGGGTCTTCATGTCTTGGGAAGTCCAGTGCCTGAGTAAAAGAAGGGGACGAGCAAGTTCCTCTGTGATATGAGCAGAAAGTTGTTTGCTATAGACAAAAAGCAGTTTGTTGGTCAAGCTTAATGAGATGGAAAATGTTTGATGGATCACCTCTATGCTTTCATCTGGTATGCTAAGATCAAGCAAATACTACGATATGTAATTAGAAGATCGACAGTGGACACTTCAGAAAATAAAGATATTTGTCAGCCTGTACTTATATTTAAAATAGTTCCAGTATCTTTTTGGGGACATAACAGACTTGGCTACATACTTAAAAGCAAAACACTGAAGTAGGAGCAACTTGGTTTTAGAATGAAGTTTTTAGAATGAAATGGGTGTTTAGAGATAAAAACTGGCTCTTGAATACCCAGTGTCTTCTCATGCTTTTTTACAGTCCAGAAGAGACGGGCTCATTCAGGAGCAGTGAAAGGTTTGGTGCCTAAGGATAATAGATTTATGTTAGCCAGATCTCCAAAGAAGCATTTCCTTAAATACAGCACATAAATCCCTAAAAATGCCTTTGAGAAGGTTATTTTTGAGTTGCAATATCTCTGGTCTGAATGCCTTTTTTTTTCTGAGTAGCCCAGTGCTATTTTAATTGCTTAGATGTATTCTTTCAGCACTCAGACTAAACTGCCAGAAAAACCTGTTTGATTTCCTTTAGTCTTTGTCTTGTGGAGGACTGGATTTCCCAGCTTAGGGTTTCCTGATTCAGATTTTAAAACATTTTTCTAGACAGACATACAAGAAAATGTAAGTAAGAACTGTCATAAATAAAAGGATTTGAATAATTACAGAATCACTTTGGTTGGAAAAGACATTTAAGATCATGATTCAAACTGTTACCTAAGTCTACCAGGCCCGCTACTACACCATATCCTTCAGCCACTATATGTAGAGGGCTTTTAAATACATCCAGGGATGCTAATTCAACCACTTCCCTGGGCAGCCTCTTCCAGTCTTTGATAACCCTTTCGCTATAGATGTTTTACCTAATGTCTAGCCTAAACCTCCACTGATATAAATTGATGCAATTTCCTCTTGTCCCATCAGTTGTGACTTGTGAGAAGAGACCGAACCCCACCTCCCTACAACCTATTTTCAGGTAGTTATAGGAGTGGCTGAGGGACTTGGAGTTGTTTGGCCTGAAGAAAAGGAAGCTGAAGGAAGACTTTATTGCTCCCTACAACCTCTTTTCAGCCACTCCACATAAGATTCTCAAGACCTCTCACCAGCTTTGTTGCCCTTCTGTGGACTGCTCCAGCACCTCAATGTCTTTCTTGTAGTGAGGGGCCCAAAACTGAAAACAGCATTTGAGGTGTGGCCTCAGCAGTGCCATGTACAGGGGCACAATCACTTCCCTAGTCCTGCTGGCCATACTATTTCTGATACAAGCTAGGATGCTGCTGGTCTTCTTGGCCACTTGGGCACACTGTCCAGGTGCCTCTGCAGAGCCTTCCTACTCTCCAGCAGATATACACTTCTGCACAACTTGGGGTCATCTGCAAACTTTCTGAGGGTGCACTTGATGTCCTTGTCAAGATCATTGATAAAGATGTTAAACAGGAGTGGCCCTAGCACTGATCCCTGTGGAACACCACTTGTGACCAGCCTCCAACTGGGCTTAACTCCATTCACTACTGCTCTCTGGGCCCGGCTGTCCAGCTAGTGTTTGATTCGGCAGACTGTACGTCTGTCCAGGCCTAGGGCAGGCAATTTTTTCATGGGAATGCTGTGGGGAGCAGTATCAAAGGCTTTGCTGAAGTCCAGACAATCTCCACAGCCTTTTCCTCATCCACCAAATGGGTCCCCTTGTCATAGGAGGAGATGAGGTTCATTAAGCAGCACCTGCCCTTCATGACCCTCTGCTGACTGGGCCTGATCACCTGGTTGTCCTGTAAATGATGTGTTATGGCATTTGACCTTCCTGTCATCGAGGTCAGACTGGCAGGTCTCTAGTTCCCCAGATCCTCTTTCTGGCCCTTCTTGTAGATGGGCACCACATTTGCTAATCTCCAGTCCTTTGGGACCTCCCCAGTTAGCCAGGACTGCTGATAAATCATGAAGAGTGACTTGGTGAGCGCATCCACCAACTCCTTCAGCACTCTTGGAGGTAACCTATCTGCCCCCATGGACTTGAGTATGTCTAGGTGATGCAGCAGGTCACTAACCATTTACTCTTGGATTATGGAGGCCTCCTTCTGTTCCCCATCCCTGTCCTCCAGCTGAAGGGGCTGGCTACTCAGCAAACAACTAATCCTGCTATTAAACACTGAGGCAAAGAAGTTATTAAGTACCTCAGCCTTTTCCTCATCATTAGTCACCAGGCTAGTTTAGAGCTCCATCTCTTTTTAGGAGAAAGCTTGCTGCTCTGTTTAGTTGCTGATGTGGTAGTCTGTACTTCAGTAAAATTTAGAGCTCATTGGGAGCCAACCCTCAATTTAAAACAGAGAGAGAAGGTCTATACTCCTGTTCTTATCCAGTGTTTACACCAGTGTACAGAGTGTTTGTTGCTGAGTGTTGTTACACACACATGATGTCCATTTTACTGTGCATATAGTGATAGCATCTTAATGTTTGTTGTAAGTCTACAGTTGTCTAATATGTATTTTCATAAAACCTTACATGTTCATTACTAAGTAGTAGCAAAAGTATTACAGGCTTTACATATACATGCTTAACAGAGGTTTGTGGAGCAAGTCTAGTGGCTGAATCTCCTGAACACTGCTTACATTAATTATGTTACATTCCAGAAATTCATCTTCTCAATAAAATCAGGAGGTTTTGAACCAGAAAACCTTTTTGGAAAGTTTTGATGAAAAGAGCAGTTTTATAAAATTCAAAGTACCTGGAGACACAGTCTAATATGAAAAAATGCCAGAAGACCTTAGATTGAAAAGAAACTCCTAGGCCTTTCACTTATTTATTATAGATATTGCCACAGCTTAACCCCAATAATTACTTCAAAATAAAAGAACGATTTTTAGTGGTATTTTAGAAGTGAAAAATCTAGAGAATCTTTCAACTTTTTTTCGGTAATACATTGGTTAACCTGCTAGGTACAATAATAATTTATGAGAAAGACATTAAGACATCATCTGAGAAGCTGAGGTCAAGTATGTACTTATTTGATTTATTTCCTTAGCAATCAAATCGGGCATGTAAGATACTTTATAACCGTTATTTAGTTCCCAGTTCAGGTTTGATAATTTTTCACTTTTATTTATGGCAGTTAACTATGTTGAAGATCCACTGTCAATGTGTCTAAAGTAAAAAAAAAGAAAAAGAAAAAAAAAAGCAGCTTTTCTCCAGAGGAAGGCTAAATCCATCTAAAATTCAAAACAGATCAATCAGGTGGTTCATCAATAAGTATATACCATCTTCTGCAGTGCTACATGTGACCTGAGGCTTTGGGAAGCATGAGCTCACCCTGAGGTAGACAGACAAAGCACAGCTGAGTTATATTCTCTTCTTAAAAGCAAAGATTGTCTTCTCATTTATTGAAGCAAGGATAATTAATTCTCATATTCAATACAGGGAGCCAAAGAGTTTAATTCCATGTTACCATCCCAAAATAAAGGTTAAAGCTAGACATTGAGAGTGCAAGAAGATGTATAATAAAGTAAAACTGAATTCTGGGGATCATCAGACTTACACTCAAAAGTTCATGGAGAAATCTGTCTACAGATGGTTGCTAACTCTCACGTTACCAAAAAAATCTTTAAAAAACAAAATCTCCATTCCAATTTTGTTTTACCCTCTCGGAAGAGATCAGGAGTATAGTTTTTATTTTTCTTCCTTCCTTTCAGTCTCCTTATGGAGAACTACAATCTTTTAGGTGATAATATTGCCCAACTGTGTTTCCACTTAGCTGAAGATCTTGATTGCAGAATGGTGCAGCTCTTATGACTGCAAACCTCACGTTACTCTTTTCATCTGTCTTATCTTTCTGAGTGCATCCATGCCATTGCATACCAGGTTTCTGTGACAGTATGTTTTATCAGCTTAATGGAATAGATTGCTGTGCAGGCCCTCTATATCTCCAGCCTAAAGGTAATTCTCTTCCTTCTGCTGCCATCCTTTTTTGCGAGTTGAGAATGTGCAGAAGTTGCATCTTATTTGTCAGAACTTAGAAGCAGAGACAACTAGCAGATCTATGCTAAACACACAGTTCTTATTTCACTTTTAGAAGCTTAAAGAAAAATACTATTACCTCTTTTGGAGGCTTCTCTGGCACAAGATCTTCCTCACTGTAGATATTTTTTATGCAACACCGACAGTTTATGTTATTTGTAATCTATATTCCATTTTGATGGAACAACTGGATGAGGGACAAATTAGGACTCAGGCTGGACTGGAAAAGCAATGCCAATAATTCAGCTAAGTCATTTGCAGCATTGCTAGAAAACCCTATAACAGCAAATTGTCTTCTGCTTACGGACCCAGATTAGTTACACTTTGGTTTTGACTGAGATCAAGGCTTTTTCTTGCTGCTTCTTTTGGCCTCTTTCGTGTTGATCTGAAGTGTGGGAGTAACTGCGCCCACAATTTTCTCTCTCTCCAAATGGGTAACTGCCTGATTGGCAAGTATGAACAGATAATCTGAAAAAAAAAAAACCATATGCAAAAGCTCAATGTTTCACTCTAATTTGAAAGGTGTCTTCAAATAACATGCATAGCCTGGACAGTTTAACATGATTATGAATTGAGCTTTCTATGTAGGAACTGAAGTTTTGTCAGACTTGTGCATGTTAAGTGCGTGTAGATTCTCCTCCCTCTCCCCCATTTTTAATTAAACACCCAATCTTGTTTTCTGCAGATGATTCTCTGTGTAGTTTATGGTAGTAAATTATATTGGTAGTCATTGTTTTGTTGTGCAATAAGCTATTGCTAATTGGAATTTCCTCTTTAATAGACTCTGTTAAGAATTATGTTAAAATAATTGCTGCCAGAAAGCACAGCGCAGAACTCTTAATTACTGGCTAACAGTTCTGTCCTTCAGATCCTTCCTCCAAGCTATGCTTTCATAGAGCATGTGCTTTTAATTTCAATTCAGCTCCATAAAACTCAGGAGAATCTATTGTCTATCAAAGCCAAACTCATAATAACAAAGGATTTGTCACAGCAGATCAGACCTCAGGTCTCTGTAGTCTGGTGCCATGCCTCTGGCAGTGGCTATTTCTTGATCTTTTAAATGAAGGTAACTCTCTTCCCAAATTTCTAATGTTATCTTATCCATTTGTGTGACACTGCGCATTTCTTTCTAAACCTTGTAGTTCATTGTCTTACACCCTCAAGCATGAGATTTGATTACCCTTATTATCCTAGCTTGCGTAGCTACAAATGTTATTAACAGTCATAAAGTTATTTCGTTCTTTTAAAAAAAATGTAGCTATGGTTTTTATCGCAGTGACCTGATCTGGCAGCCTGTTCCGTTGACTATGTAAAAGAAATGTTTCTTTATATTGTTTCTGCGTTTACCATTCTTTCATTTAAAACTCATTTTATGGGATAGAGAAAAGGAAAGAACCTGATCAGATTTTAATATAGCCTAGCTAGTTATGAATATCTATATGAAATTCCCTTTAAGTTTCATATAATTTTGGCTGCTATACAGTTCTGAACTTCATTATTTCTTCTATTCCCTTGTATTTCTTGGTTCAGCCTCAGAAGCAATTGAATATTTTTTCTCTAATTTTTTTTCCCAGTTATTTTTTAACTGGACTCTGTAATGGACATTAAAATGTACCTGTTGTATGATCTGAGGCCTATATTATTTAATTTCACATCCTTCTACTGATTTTCATAGCCAAAATTCTTGTGTCGTTTTTCCTCATGGTGCAAAGTCATCTGGTAGAAGAAAAAGGATATGTAGTCTGTCTTCTGAATAATTTTATTTTTAAGTTAATGACTGTAGAATAATTATATATTTAAAACAACTGAATTTGATGGTCTTTCCATCCTTTCAACAGATCTTTCATGTCTGATAATCAGTATGTGATACACTGTGGGAATTATGTAGACTGTTTATGGACTTTTTTTCTAATCTGCATTAACTTGTATCTGTTTAAGCTAAGTTTAATCAGTGATTGTGATAGATGCTTGCTCTTACATATTTACCTGAAAAGAACTTAGTTGCTATACTTAGTATATCCAGAAGCAAATAGAATGACCACTTCTTATGTAGCATATCTGCAAAAAACTTGCTCACTTTCTACTTTTCCCTTTGAAAAAAGTACTTTACAGTCCCACAGTATACACTGAGATCTATTTCTTCATATTTAGCCTCCTTTTTCCTAATGAACTTTTATTTTGCTTCTTGTAGTATCACTGTAGTTCTTCAGCTATTTGAAGATAGTAATTGTAAAACTTACCAATATTTACTTAAAAAAGAAAATGAACTTGCGTTGTCACAGTTTCTAACTTGTTGTGCAGTTCCATTTCCAAGTCATTAATAAATAGTGCTCATTTCCATCGCAGCCCCAGGAGCATTCGCTCTTACAATTTCTTCTTTTTGAGGGGCAGCCGTTTGCCATTAGTCATTGTTTCCTGTCACTTAACAATTTTTGAATCAATTCCAGGACTCAATCTGGTGCCCCACAGTTATTTATTTTCTGTAATAGTCTGTAATGGAGCGAACTTACGGAAAGCTTGTTGAAAACTCATGGAAATTAAGTACCTTGGGTCGCTGAAGCTACTTACTCCAGCAACTGTTTCTAAAAGAGCTCAGGAGGTCTTATTCCTTGTTTTTTCTATTGGTGTTGAGGGCATTCTGAGAGTAACCTAGATTATAGCGTGTGTCACAAATATTAACCTCCGGTTTGCATATCTCACTGCACTTTGCATATGGGGTGCATACCTGCCCTTGGGCTGGTGGCCAGCAGGGCCTGGGACCTCCTCGGCCCCCGGCGCTGTCCGTGGTGCTGAACCGCCACGGCACCGGCGCCTCCTGTTGCCCTGCGTGGGGTCTGTGGTCAGGGCTGGAGCCCTGCGGTCCTGCTCAGCCTCTCCTGCAGCCTTACCAGGGAGGAGCCCGCACGCTTAGTATTCAGGCTGGCAGAAAGGTGGGTTAATATAGCAGGGCACTACTTGAAGTTCAGCAAACGTGCCCATTGGCAGCAATGAGGTTACAAAAGAGATGAGGGCTGTTACCAGGCAGTTACTCATGGAAATAGTCACTCTTGGGGATGCAGGTGCTGAATATGGAATAATTCTGCGTTAGATCAGATTTCGATTCTAAAAAATTCGGTATATTTAAGTTATTCATCTTAAAATCAGGGCACTGGGTCTTGTTGAAATAAAAATCAACTGGATAGACGTCTTTCCAAATGCAGATGAACTGATTATCTGCTGATATTTTTCTATGTAAAACTCTAGCATCATTTGCTGTCTTATCTTTGAATCAGTCTTACTGCCAAAACTGATGGCCAGCACAATAGAGATCACTCTGGAGCAGGAACTTCTCTCGGAATCCAGGTTTTATCACGGCTTTAACTGGCAAAGACTGCTATTCATACTGTCACTCACTGATGCTACATAATGGATGGTGACTGCCTTGCACACCACAGATAACTCACCAGATTAGGAGCTGGATTTAATTTCACACACTTAGCTGACCCTCAAACCACCCAACCTCCCCAAGCAAAACAAAATATCCAGCAACAACAGAAGATAAATCATTGATGATTTAGGATGTATGAATGTGTGACTTCCGTTTTCAGGTTGATTATCATTGAGAATGTTGGCGTGCCCACTTTTGATTAAGGCTGTTAAATACTGTTTCCCCATAAAAATTATGACAATATAATCTTATCTGTAATTTTCCTACAAGCAAGTAGCACACAAGCCACAATCTGTGTGCGCTTGCAGTGGTTATTTTTTATTAACATGAAATAATGATTCCAGATTTTATTCCCTTTGTGTGTGTGAAACATGCCATAAATTAACAAAATACATGCGTGTAGTCACTGCCAAAAGTGCATGGTATTTCATGTTTCATGATTTTTCATGAGTAGGCCTCTAGAAATAATCTGAAGGTGGTGTCAACAGTAGAACATGCTTGATAGGATACAGTCAGGGAAAATTATACTGGCAATAATAGCTGACATTCAATCACTGTCATAATTTTTCCAATTGTTTCTGACCTGATGAAAGATATCCTTAAAGTGAATAACAGACTCTTTTTCTTGTATATATATTTAAATAAAAAATAAATAATATTCTCTTTGATTTATTTTTTTTTCTGTAAAAGAATTGAAACAATGTAGGATATGTAAGGAGAGGAACCCCTTCAGTATGTGATTCAGAGCTTCCCCTCTTGAGTCATTGCTATTTATGTAACTTTTTTTTCATCAGGAATCAAATTGCAAAAGAGCTTCAGGGACACCATTTTGTAAGACTAAGCAGACAGTGTCTTCCCAGTCCTTTTTCTTGTCCTGGGAATTGAAGTGTGGACTAAGAGAGGCTGCATGTAGCTCACTCCTTCCAGCTGGGCAGAAGAAGAGGGGCTATTGTGATATGCAGCTTTTATTCACTGCACCTGCCTCAACCTACCATCTACTAGAAGTAAAGGGAAATACACTGCAGTCTCTCTTTAGTTGCGGTAATTGCTTCCTTCCTCTGTCACAGTAATGGAAAGAATTCTGTTTGAATCACAGTTCCTTCCTAGGACTCATCCTGGACTGATGCTATGGACTGCTTATTGTGTATCTTGAGTAAAAGAGGCTTATGTTCTCCATTAATTCACATTGAACTATAGGACTTACTTCCTCCAGCAATAAAAATAGCGTACATGTACCTTATCTAACTAAAGGCTTAATGCTTCATATGCATAAAAATGATAAAAAATCATATGTGTCATGCAAATGGTAAATGGGCATTTCAGGTACATGTTTAATAGATCCCCCATTGATCTTCTCAAGCAGGTAGTTGCTCCACAGTTAAATGATCCAAGTTATTTTTTTTTCCTTCTGTGTTCAATTTAACCAGTATTTAATTTAACCAGTACAGTGATATCCTGTTTGGTCAGGATGTTGTGTGGCTATTTCAATACACACATGCATTTTTTTTTTTTTGTCCTGATAAATGCACATTTTATCTACAGGAGTTTAAATGAAATTGCACTTGCAGTTCGTTCCAGCATCTCTCAACTACAGGGACACAAACCTCAGCCTTTCCCTCAGCCTGTTGGGGGTGGATGGCTGCAGCTTATCCTTTCTTTGCTAAAAACTAAAGAGGTGTTTTCTTTGTATGCTACTTTGGGCAGCCATGGCTCCCTCGCAGCTCTTCTGTTGCTTTGACAAAGGCAGCTGGAATTGTTTTTTTTGTTTCAGGCCACTCTTAAGTACTATTTTCCAGTGTTACATTATAGCATATTTTTTCAAAAATGTCACATCATAATATTTCCACAAAACTATCCTGATCAGAAACACTAGGCCATGGTTGGCTCCTTCCTGTTGTTTCTCTGGGGTCATGGTGGCTTAGAGGGAGGGTTGTGGTGATGCAGGGCTTGTCTATCAAAGAGATATTTATGATATTAAATTTGCTTAAAACTCACAGTTTCTAACTTCTTTTTTGGGTGGTGTTTGAGACCTGTGCCTAACAATGTATGCAGTACAAGATAGGTGAAATACCAGCCATTTATACTGGATGGTAGTGTACCTTTCAACCTTGAGACCCTATGGTTTGATCTAGGAGGCATTCTACATGTCTTTAAGGATATCATACACTACTGAAGGCAGCAAAGTATTTAACAGGGTAATAATTGATGGGGTGGGGTGGGGGTGGAGGGAGAGGGAGTGATGAGAGTCGTTTGGTAACGGCCTGCAACAGCTTCTCACTCTTTGGCATGTCTGACTTGAGAAGGCTTGTCTTCCTCCTCGTTATCAGTAGTGGATAAAATATCTTCATTGCTTCACTGCAGCCTTCTCAAGTTGGGAGTGCTGAAGATCTAGTAGTCTGAGCGTCTTGTGCTGGAGCATGCAATCAGTATGCAGAGTTCAGTGAACCTTTAAATTGTAAGCGGCATATTCCTTTTCATCTTTGTGATAAAAGTCTGTCTTTTGCTGCTTCTTAATTCTTTGTTATTTTGGGAGTTCTTGTTTGGGCTTCTCTGGCACACCTAAACTATCCCTGACAAATCTTTTTATACAGAGAATTCATTCTTCCCCATGGTGGCAGTGTAGTGAGTTGCCCAATGGATACACTAATTCTTCCAGGTGATCCTAGACTAGATGCATTTTTGTTTGGTCATGACGTTGAAAATTTATTTTCATGCCAAGAAAATGTATTTGCTGCTTTTCTTCTGTTGGGAAAATGATGGGAGGTTGTTACTATGCAAATAGAAAAAATCCTTGTTAAAGAAATGTGAGTGGATGTGTTTTTCAAATTGTGACTACGTTTAATGTAAAATTAGTAAATTATGTTTCTGTCTCTGCCCTTAATATGATCAGCAAATGAAGGGGATAAAAAAATATCTCTTCTGGATATTAAACTGCTTTCAAGCATTCTTTATTCTTATGCAAACTAAAATTGTAGTAAGATGAGCTAACTACATCATTAAAAACATCTACTGGAGAGAAGGTAAAACAACTCAGAATTAAAAGAAAAGAGCTATTCAACCGGGAATCTTACAATCAACTGAACATATTTCTAAGTACCAAACATTACTTTTTGAAAGAAAAACTTTTATTCTAAGCTTTTTCTGAAAGGCTGTTAAGCATGGAGGTGTGTGTGTATATATAGATATATAAAATACACACACACATATACATAGACACCTATACATAGACAAGGAGACTTCCTTAGGTGCTTTCTTGCTTTGAAGATGGGAGTTGCATTAAAATAAAAATTCCATTTAGTTTATTATCTCCCCAGCTGTCTGTGCAGACCATGGGGTTGGCCTGAGAATATTCTCATTACATGTGCTGAAGCAGTTAGTCAGTGATTGATGCTGTATTAATTCACAGCACAGGCGCTTTGCCTTTGTTACCGAACATTAGACAAATTAGTTCTTACAGATTCGCATCCCACCCCCACTGCATCCATGCTCAGCCCTCTGGCTGGTTAGTATTGCTAATAACCTTCATTCAGAGCGAACTGAAGCATTAGGAAGGAGGAGTTTGCTAAAGGAAGGGGCAGAAAACGGGCAGCAGCCGCTGGGGTCTAACAATGCATTAGAGGGCTCTAGTCATTTGCTGGCACAGCTCAGGACAGTAATGACAAATGATCTTTTCATTGTCAGACCTCCCAAATTAATTTTCCCTCCCACTTTTCATGAGGCCACATTCATCACATAGATTGTGTTAAACGTACTTTTGACAGGACAGAGAAAGATGAGTAGTGAAATAATTTGATTCTAGTAGCTTCTTATCTGGGGAAGTAAACCAGTGGGATGATACCTATAAAGGTAAATATTTATGTAATTGTTCCTGAGATAAATCTGCATTAAGATTTTTCACATCTATGCATAGGATGAAGCACAAATGAATGAGTGAGAAAACAGTGGAAGGCAGGTGGAGGAACATCTTTGACCGTTCCTACTGACCTGGAAGTTAAGCCCTGCTTTGTACAGAGGCAACCGAAATACTATACAATTTATGTTACTAATACTATGTAGAGAATAAAATTGCCATTTTTTTATTATCTTCTTTGAAGTAAGTTAGTCAGAGGTGGTTTTCAAGTATGCTTTTATAACTCCTCATTAAGTTTTTGCTGAATACTGTCTCTTTTTGGCCATTTGGAAAGATGTGGAAAATTATGTTGTATGGAGGATAACCAAGAGATTTGTCAAGGTCAGGAGAAGCACTAGAGAACAGGGAGACAGAGGGATCCCAGCACAATCTAGTTGTCTGAAATATTCTGCTTATGGCTAGATTAAGTCACATTAATGGACTGTAAAAGCAAAATGTTTAACGCTTGGAGTACTGTTGGAGTTGATGTAGAGATTCTTGTGCAGCAAAATGCAGAAAGTGTGCTTACTGCTAACCTGTCGCTAACATTTTCAGGGTAGGATTGCCCCTCTGCATTTTGCTTGTGTTTGTTAGCCCTAATGAATGCAACTGAAAGCTATAGCTGTCTGGCCACAGATCATATTTGGTGCAAGATGCCTTACTGTTTGCTTAGGTCCTGCACAGATCTAAGACTGCTTGGCCTCTCTTCATTCCCACCAGCACTGGCCATTGTTAAAGACATCCAAAATGTCTTCCATTTTGCACTTTTCTTTCATTGGCACTTCCAATGATACATTGATACACACCATCCAAACATCTACAAACATTTTTCTGCTGGCTTCCTGATCTATTGCTGACATCCTGTTTAGGGGGGCTTGTTATTCTCCTGGAATCCCACTGCTCCTTTTTGCTAGGATCTGATGCTGGTTGCATGTGAGCCACACAGAGCTTCAGGTGTGCGGCAAATATGAATTAAATATACAGATGCACTTTTCTTCAGGGAAATACCATTCACAGGTTGTGCTGTTTCACTCGTCTCTCTCCACTTTCTTCCTGTACCTGCGTATATCACTTTGAAATTCTTTGGTATTTAATATAACATGTTGGAGAGACATGCTTTAGTAAATCTTATATATATACATATGTATATATAAAAATGCTGACATAATTCATAGTTTAGCAATGAACACTGAATGTTATTAACACTTGTAGTCAGGCTTTGTGTCCCTGGTAAGTCTTCCATGCTCCTTTTCAGTAATGGCACCTGTGTTGCAAGGGAGGTGGAAAAAGATTGAGCAGAAAAGTTCCCATGATCTGCACAGGTTGTGTGTTAATCACTGGGTTACTTAGCAGACAAAATCTTTGAACTTTTGATGTAAAAATAGCTTCTAATTTTTGTTCAGGTACATTTGGAAGGATTGCGTTATGAAGACCATTGTATTTAATGCATCATTTAAGAAGTATGCGTATTACAATACATATTTATGATAGAGATCAAAAACATTTTTTGTTTGCTCTGTTTTCCTTCAAAGTTATAGGAAAAAGAAATCTCTTATATTGTCATAGACCAACAAATACTCCAGCATTAATTCTGTGTTGCATTATTCTTCTGTTGCTGACAACTAGATAATACCACATTAATGAATGCAAAACATATGTTTACCTTTATGCATAGCCACATAGAGGGGTGGATGTGGGTGTGCTGGGGTTTTCTGAGGTGGAAGGAAGCATTCTGATGTCTGTCTTGGACTTCTCCTGTTTACTTTTTTATGTCATTAGGCAGACCAGATTGATATTTAGTCTTGTTCTGACAACAGTAAATTAGGCTTAACTCTTTAATTACAATGAGAAGGAAATCACCTTTCTGATATCCTTCAATTAGCTCAAACAGCTGTTAAGGTATAATTAAAATTTCACATGGATCATTTGAGGTTTTGGAATGTTTCCATTTAATATAAAAAAAAAATTGCATATATGCATTTGCTTTTCAACAACCTTTTCTAATCTGTCGGTGCTGTACCAGGAATATTGATACTATATTAAGCAATATTTTTCTGGCTTTATGAATAGACAGCTGGTTCTAGGAAATGAAAAATGGATATAGAAGAAGGTGAACAGAAAATATCAAAACTCTAAGGTGCGCTGGAGCTAGCTCAAAAATAAACATCTTTTTACCATCTTCTTTCTATTTTCCTGTACTCTTTGAAATTCTAATAAGGTCTTTAAAACAGGGAGCAGTACTATTTGGAGATGAGCAATAACCTGAACACATATATCCATTCTTCTGTTGCAATCACTTGCATCTTTAAAGCACCCAGACCTGTAGATATTTTGATTTAAATAACGGTGAAGAAATATTTAACATCCTTAAGAGAATTGTATTCTGATCTTAAACAACAAAAAAATTCTAAAATACCACATTTTACTCCATGGATAGAAGTCTGCTTTTATAGTAGCTCTTGCTGCTGTCTGCATCTAGGTGCTCAGCCAGTGGTGAGGACCTCAGCAGTGTGCAAGAATGGATTCTATCAGCAGTGGCCAGCACTGTTAAAAACTTGCAACAGAACATTTTGGATGTTTCAAAGTGAGTTAACCAGACACTGAATTGGACTGTTCAGCATGCTAAGATAAGAAATGGTCTCCGAACAATTTGTTGCTTCTAAATTACTTGGAACAGTAAGTTCAGAGAACATCACAGATGGAGAGATTTCCAAGTATGAGAAAAATAGAAAGAACATCGTATGGTAGATAGCTTTTAGTGATTCTCCTTTTTTTCCTCTCAAGTCTCAGTACTTCGCTAGTGGTGTAGTTTATTGTGACTTGGAGATACTTTACTACGTTCTGAATTTGGGCTTGTGATGGATTGACCCTGGCTGGGTGGTGGACGCCAGGTGCCCACCAATGCTGCTGTATCACTCCCCCTTCTCAATGGGACAGGGGAGAGAAAGTATAATGAAAGGCTTGTGGGTTGAGATAAGGACAGGGAGATCACTCAGCAATTACTGTCATGGGCAAAACGGACTCAACTTGGGGAAATCTGTTTAATTATTACCAACCAAATTAGAGTAAGGTAGTGAGAAATAAAAAAAAAAAAATCTCAAAAACACTTTTCTTCCACCCCCCCACTTCTTCTTGGGCTTAACTTTACTCCTGATTTTCTCTACCTCCAGCAGCACAGGGGGACATGGAATGGGGGTTGCTCTCAGTCCGTTATACATCGTCTCTGCTGCTCCTTCCTCCTCACACTTTCCTTGCTCGATGTGGGGTCCCTCCCACGGGAGACAGTCCTCCACACTGTTCTCCAACATGAGTCCTTCCTGTGGGCTACAGTTCTTCATGGGCTGCTCCAGCATGGGTCCAATCCACAGCGTGCAGACTGCTCCAGTGTGGGTCCCTCGTGAGGTCCCAAGTCCTGGTGGCAAGCCTGCTCCAGTGTGGGATCCTCTCTCCATGGGTCCACAGGTCCTGCCAGGAGCCTGCTCCAGCGCAGTCTTCCCATGGGATCACAGCCTCCTTTGGGCATCCACCTGCTCTGCCATGGAGTCCTCCATGGACTGCAGTGGGACAGCCTTCTTCACCATGGTCTTATCCACAGGCTTCAGGGGGAGCTCTGCTCTGGCAACTGGAGCACCTCCTCCTTCTCCTTCTTCTCTGACCCTGGTATCTGCAGTTTTTTCTCTCACATATTCTTACTCCTCTCTCTGGCTGCAGCTGCGCAGGGGTTTTTTTCATCCCTTTCTTAAATACGTTATCACAGAGACACTACCACCATTGCTGATTGGCTCAGCCTTGGCCAGGGGCAGGTCCATCATGGAGCCAGGTGGCATTTGCTCTGTTGGAGACAGTGAAAACTTCTAGCACCTTCTCACAGAAGCCACCCTTGTAGCCCCCTAGTACCAAAACCTTGCCATGCACACCCAATACAGGACTCTGCAAGGTCAGAGTCAGTAATCAATGCCTGTTTTCTAAAGAATAGGGTTTTTTACAATTTCACATCTGATATTGGTTTGCCTGCATGTATTTATACATTTTCACTCTAATTTCCGCTGTTTTCACTGAATAATTCAAGAATTAAAGCTAGGTTTTGTTCTTTTGTATGTGTGTGTGTTGGGGATGGGAGAATTTAACAAAGTTATCTTGTTTGTTTTTTTTTCCTGGACAGAAACAAACTTCTTTTATCTGGCTTTTCCTGAGCCTGGTTATTCAAAACAGTAAAACAGTGGAAGTTCAGGGGTCTGACAGTATGTGTGACAGCTTGCAGAATTCGGTTTTGTTGTACGCATTGACAAGGTAAAAGCACACACAAGTCTTAAAGGAAGGAATTATCATAACATTTATTCCTTTAGTCAATCTCATCTCCTTTTGCCTTCACTTCTTTCTTTCTCTTTCTGTAGATAATGCTGAGATTGGTTATGTATAATTTTGTTTCAAGTATTATCGTACCATGGGGTACTATTAAGTATTGCATACTAAAAGTATATTGATGGCTTAGGCCAAGCCACACACCATCAAGAACTTCCACTTTATCAGTGACAAGCAAAATTCTGAAGTCTTCCTTCTAGAAACTGTGCAGTATGATTTCAAATTAATATTTTATCAGTTTTGCAAACTAGTTGAGTCATTAAACCAATGGCTTTTTAATCTTCAGATTTTTAATATAGGAGGAGTAGTCTGTATTTCTGTGTCTCTGTTGCAGTTCTATTTGTGTTATAACTTTGGTGTCTTATTTAGAGCACCACATTTAGCCAACATGATATTCTGCTGCTATTAGACAGCTCCCAGATTTATTTTTCTGAAACTGTTATTTCTGTCATTTTAAGTGTATGTCTGTTGAAATACGTTACCTGAATACTTATTTTTTCAATATTGTACATTCTGCATAGGTCAAATTTCTGCATAGGTCAAATTTTCTTAAACTCCTGAATTTGTGGTAGCTCTACAGAGGGGTATCTATAAGGGTGTAGACGGCTCAAGCTGAGTTGGGGTAGCTGTAGTACAATTTTGGGGAGTGTAGAGGAAGTGTGTGAGTAGTTTCTTTCCAATGGCATTTTTACCTCAGGAGTGAGTTTTACATTTTGAAGGATATCTGTCACCTTTACTGATACCATGAATTTGTGCTCTACGTTTTTTACCTTTTCTGTGGTTTGACTGTTTATATAAAAGCTATAGAAACATGCATGCAAATGACCATTTTTCATTTAGAGTGGCTGCTTTTATGAGCTTTTGCAGTTAATTTTCAAACTTGGACATAGGCTACTGTGTGTTTATCTATTCAGATGAAGGAGGGAAGCTGAACTTGGATATAATTGCAGGTGTCTTATCTTCAAAGACAGAGTTTCTTTGGTGCATCTTATGAAAAGCCCATACCTGAAGTATAAATAGGTGCATTGTTATTTGGTTACCAGCTGTTATTATTTGGGGAAGGTAAAAAAAAACAAACCAAGAGAAAAGGCTAAGAGAACAATCATTTTTTCAGTAAGGCATGAAGCCTTGGCACCCAGCTGCTTGTTTCATTTATCTGTAACTCAGTAAGTTTAGGTATGGGCAGACATAGCAAGTGCAGTAAAAATTTTGCTTGGATTTTCTTTGGATTTTTTTTTTTTCCCCTGGGAGTAGTGACATTTTACATAAACAAGGATTACATTGCTAAGTTGAGTGATCTGCTTTCTGGAGTATTCCTTAGAAACTCTGAGTCGGTTTCGTTCTTTACAATTTAAGTTTTATAATTTTTGCGGTGTAGATTTTTATGTCACGTGGATGTTTCTCCAAAGCTTGTACAATGTAAACTCTTGTGGAAGAGGTTCTTGCTGTCATTTTTGTCACAATCAACTTAATAGAGCAATGTTGTTACAGATGTGCAGGCTGGCATGTAGGCAAAGCCTTCTATTATCATTAACTGCTTAACAAAAGCAACAAGGTGGTAGTTTTCATATGGAGAAAGGCTCAGCGTTATGTTCCTGGATTTAGATTTTTGATGTTAGTGTGTAACATAATACTTTAATACTTGCATAACATCACCAGTTTTATAATAGTGTAACACCATTATGACAAGTGGCATTAAGCTAGAGTAACACAGCGGAAAGTCAAATCTGATGTATTTTGTCTTACTTAGTAAAAACCATGAGTGTTTAAAAACATATTTATCAGTGTAATTAAGGGGCATGCACTGTGACTTTGACTTAAGTCCTAACCAGGAGATAGTTGAAAATCATCTGCATGTATATTATGTGATTAAAGATTTTTAAATAGACTTTGATTACATCTCAGATCCAGTAAAGATCACGAGTGAATGTAAAACTGCATATCTTCATTTTCCAGTGCCTACACTGCATTGATTAGCAATACCATTTGCAGTGTGCCACACAAACTGATGCAGCTAAATTGACAGAAAGGAGAAAAACAACATTAGGGTAGTGTCTTGCCATGTTTCACCAGACAAGCTTTTACATTTCTGACATCCGAAGGCTTAAAATATTTTAATAGAACTCTGGCTTGTAATAAAATTTGAGAGCCAGGCATAAGTAATTATGTCTTATATTTATGTTAAGTCATTGAAAATGCTAGTAAAACATATTTGTGGGTTTTCCCTTTAATGAATGTAACAATAAAACAAGATCTTCGCACAAGCTGCCCCCCCAGCTTTAAAAGAGGAGGTTCATCAGTGTCTTGATATCAAGCTTGTTTGTTGTGAATTATGACCATTTTTTTTTATAAAATTTGGTTTACTGGAAGAAACGGATGTGCAAGCCTGGTTTTATTAGCATGACTAAATATTGTGGAACTAAAACAAGGAAATTCTTGCATATTGTCACACTGTGGGGCCATATGGATCATAAACTCCTCTACGCATATTTCACTCACAGACTTCAAATGGCATTATCTCATCACAGAGAGGGGAACAAGGAATACCCTTAACTTAAATTTAGAAATTGTTCTTGTTACTGAATGTCAGATAAAGGTGAAGCCTTTAAATAGGAGTCTCCCTGATTTACTACCTTTAATGTGCACAGGAAGGGATGTGCAAAGCACATCATTAGTGTGACAGGGTGAAAGGGGCAACATGTTTCTTCTGTTACAATGGAAAGAGGATGAATCTGGCACAGCTCTGATGTCAGAACCTCCATCACCTTTCTCACAGATGATGTAGATTTTAATTGTACTCTAGGCTGATTCACATCACACCAGCTCCTACGTGACATTGAGATAGATGAAGCCATTTGTTGGCATTATCAGAGCCAGCTGTGTGCTTGGCTGCAGCTACAGTAGGCATTATATCTCATGCATAATCCTCTCATTGAGAGAGGATCACAAGCATCTGAACCATATGGCAAATAATTTTATTATGATCAAAAAAAGGACTCTTGAAGCTAGTTAAACAGAAGAGTCCTTGAAATTCAATCAGAAGAGGTTTTTATTTTCATGTAGCATTATCATCTTAAATTAATTTTTAGCTCTGCCATCATCTGTGAAATCTAGGAATTTTATTTTTCTCCCAAAAGTAAGAAATTAATGTTGTAATTACAAGAACCAGCAAGCAGAATTGCATAGCTTGATTTTTTTTTTTTTTTTTTTGATGTCTGAAGAGTGCCTTGTAGGTGTTAATGTCTTTTTCACTAATTACACACTTGTATCACTCAGAAGCCCAAATAGGAAGTAGGAAGTGTCTGAAATTAAAAAAGGTGGGGAAGGGGGAGAGAATTGCACACATTAAGCCATGGGAGCACTGTGTTGATGATTTAATGCCTTGCTTCCTGAGGGCTGTTACCATTTCCTAGGGATGAAAACATACAGCCATAGTAAGAGCCCATAAGCCATTGTTCTTTACATTAAAAAAAAAAGAGAAATCATGTTTTAATTAAGTCAGTGCAAATAGGTGGTGAGAAAGAAGAGAGAAGCTTCAGCTCTGTGCAGAAGTTACTGCTGGGCAGATAGGAGGGAATACGGGCATCAGAGACAACAGCATGCAACCTTTTCAGCCTAGGAATGAGTGACAGCAACTCTTAGCAGGGTGAAGTATTTGCTCAGACACCTGGTTCTGTTTCCTTTTGAGTATACAAGGAAAAAAAAAAATCTTACTGATATCTCTGGCCACCCCTGGACATACCAGCCATGACACCAAGAGGTGACCAGAGCAGGTACTGGATCAGGACTCTAGTCCGTGGCTGCTGGAGGATGCTGTGTTAACCAGGAGGCAGTTTCTGCTCATTCAGAGCTACAGAGGCAGAAGACGATAACACGAATCACGCTGTGTGTGAATAGGCTGCTTGCCTACTGGAAAAGACGTGTGCTATTGAGGACATGGCCCTGGGGACACAAGCAGTTTCCATGGGGCATCTGCTAATAATGCACGTGGCCTATCAGCAACTTTCATGCTGCGGACTTATGGAACATAAATAAAGGCTCACCAAAGCCAAATGGCAACAGCTGCCTTATCTGGAGGATACCTTTTTTATTTGGTACTTTATTGGCAAATAATAAAGCCTTTAATTGGGCTGTGGGAGGAATATAGCCTTGTAATTTACAGGACCTTTAATTTTCTAGTGCTGCGTGCCTGAAGCAGATTGGGGTTGTTATCACAGCCTTGTGAGTTAAGCAGAGGTCCTGACTGAACCACTGTGGTACTGTGAAATGTGCATCTTTATTCCCGCATTTAAAAAGTGTTTGTGTGTGTCTTGGGGGAAGAAGTGGAACAACAGGAGGAAACCCTGTTTCTTCTGCAATAAAGTGGTGATTAAACAATTTGCAACTTCAGTTACTAAAATAAGAGTCAGCAAAAAATCCCCAGCCCAGCTAACACTCTGGAGGCTTCCCTAACAGGGAAGGATTGCCTTTGCTGCAGCAGCTGCTGAACTGAGACTTTCTGGATCATGAATGTATGTAAATATGTCCAACTGTTTGCCCTTCACACATCTTTGGCAAGTTTGGAGTAAAAAATATTGCACTACTCCATTAGTTTGCTTGCCTATTACCACAGCAGATGCAGTTCAGAGCACCGAGATGTGTTTCTAGGTGAGTCTTCCTGTCTAAAATAAGATAAAGAAATAAAGGCTAGAGGGGCCCCAGGCAGCACCCTGAAATGGATATGAAGCAAGCTTTGGCAGCAGAACATACCACAGTGTCCACTGCAAGGACACAAGGATGGGTAGCTCTTCAATCCATTAAGCAAAGCAGAAAACGGTTGTGGCTTCTGCATGTTTGTTACTTTCTGACCTCTCTCTCCAGCAGAATAGCAGCTATTTTGGAGGCTTTGTACGGTTTTGATTCCTGACTGTATCTGCTGAGTGGCTAAAACGGCTGCATTGGGATGCCAAGCTATACTTCATAGGGATTCCACTGGCAATGAAGGTTGTATATAAATAATGGATGAAGAAGGGTGACAGGACCTGAACACTTGGGGCTTGACAGATTATCTTGTGATGTATTACAATTAGATATGCTTCAGTGTCACTTCATTTATTCAACTAGTAAGGGTGCGTAACTCCTAGATCCATTTGGAGGTGGATTTATTAAGAGCCTTAGTCATGTCCTCTCGAAGTTTGGAATTGATTTTTGAACATTCTTAGCAGGTTTCTAAATCACTTTGCTCTTAACATGGATGTGATTTTTTTTTTTTCCCCTCATTTTTTTTAAGTACTTGGGATGTTATTAACACATATAATAGATGAGTTTGTTTTTAAAATCTATAGTTTATTTACTATGCTCAAGGTAGGTATTTGCTAGACAAGAGATCACTTTGTCAATTAGCTGGTCAACAGATCAAATTGGCCTTTGGGAAGGAGTTGTTCATTTATTTGTACAAGAAGCTTGTAGATAATAAGCCTCAGCCACCTTATACTAGATGGTATTACCTAGAAGTGGCATATCTAGTGAACGGGAACTAAAACTGGCAAAAATGTGGTATGACTTTTTGGTTTTTAAATAGTGGTAAGGAAGAAGCCTGAGATGGAAAGATGCAGAATAAAATACTGCAGAAAATGTGAGAGCTCAGCTCTGACTTTGTTGCAAATGGAGCCTCTCAGACTGTTGGTTTAAAGCAGAAAAGTGATTACTGTTATGACTACTATAACTTTCTAACCTACCTGAATGCTTTAACCCTGATTTTCTTCCAGGTGTGTTTCTCTCTATCATAAATGCAATGTAGAAAACTTTGTCTCAGATAGCAGTGGCTTAGCTGTGCCCAGTCTGTCCAGGCTGCTGTAGGCAGGACCTTTCTTTTCTTCGAAGTAATCATTTATAAAACAAACTCTATTTGTGTGCTTTGAATATTTATTGGCAAAGGGAGTGTGTATAGGACAGCAGGTGGCCGCAGAACCCAGCAGAAGCTACAATCCTCCAGATAATCAACGAAGTTCCCCCACCGCCTCCCACCTCAGCATGTGCCAACCAACAAACATGTTACTCACTCCATAGCAACATCCTCGTTCTTCAGATAGGAACTTAACATGGTTTGGGGATAAATTACGCTCCTAGCAAAGCTGATCTGAGCCAACAAGGTTTCAGAGCATTTGCTCATTCTTGTAAAAGCTGATGATAATTGATGGATGACCAGCTTGCAGGACTCTGACAGGCTGGTTGCCTGCCCTTTGCACTCTGCCAGTTCAAGCCTTACAAGTGTGAAATAGCCAATTACTGGAATACCTATTGAAAGTAATAGGCCAATGAGCAAATTGCTACTGTGGGACGCGGTGGTGGTGTAGGTGGAAGAATGCCAAGATAAAGTTCTGCTCTGAGCAGCTGCTCCCACCACAGCTTGGTAATGCTATTGGATGACCAAGTGATGAGAGAAAGGTATTTCCCCATTCAAACTGCAAGTGTCCTGCCTTGTATTGACTTAAACTTTATGATGCATGATACCGTCTTGTTACCCAGATCCTAATTTGCAGAAATAAATCCTCCTTTTAAAAGGTAGTTAAATAGGTAATAGGGATAGTCACGGCCATAGATTTTGTGCAAAAGCATTAAATACAATTTTTGCTTGGAATGAAAAGTCATATAGTGTGCAGAGTGTTAATACTTGCCAGCCATTTGCTATTGACAGAACAATTTATCTTGATAAAGGACAGTGAAAAATTCCAATCTATTCACTGACATCACATTATCAGCAGTAATATATGACTGCATCTAAATATAAGGTTCAGATCTGATACAGCTGAGGGGTTTCTGGTAATTTTCCTGTAAATATATTGTGTACTGGACAATGAAAAAATGTCGGTTTTACCATGTAATTGGATGACCTATTTTTATGTGAAATTTAAAGTTTTACTGTGTTTAATGGGATAGACCATAATATTTCCTTTTTGAGTAACCTGTTTCTTTTCATAAGATTTTAGCAATAAAATGGATATTACTGGGTTTGACAGAGCAGAAATAGCAGACAAAGAAAGATAAAAGCTTAAATATTAGTCTGGTAAAAGAAAGATTCTGTGACCACAGGAACTTACCACAGGGAAAAAAAAATCTATCTGAAAATATTGTTGTGAAAATGTCTGCTGTCAGTAGTTAGCTTAATTTAGGTAGTATGTCTTCTTTTAACCAGGATAGGAATGCTTATTGGTAACTTTTAGGTGTGTACTTCTTAGCTTTCTTAGCAAAAAGGTATGATTCATAATTTTAAATCATACCAAGAACTTGGCTTATTTGATTCAAAATATATTAGAAAGAAAAGTGGAAAATGGATTTGGAGGAATGGTTTCAGAAGTTGTTGGTGAATTATTTTGTGGAGTCCATGATTCTATAATCAAAAAGCAACCATTGTGCAAAGGCCTGGAGTGTAAATGAAGCCAATGCCAGCGCTCTGTATAATGCATTTTTTTCAGTTGCCGGTTACTTGTTTGGTGCTGAAAAGAAAAGTGACAAATGACATCTTGCTGTTTTATTTGAATCTCCTATTAACAATTACTGAATCAATTTCAAATGGAAAGAATAGAAGATGGATTCATTTGATATTAAACAGGGATCAGCCTCAAAAATAAGATTATAATTTCAATCAGGGCGAAGTATAAAAGGAATTATGAATTAAAGACACAGGCATTTTGATCAGGATTGCTTTAATACCTTTAAACACATGGGATTTTTTTAAACTGTACTTAAAACTCTGAGGGGAAAACTATTATCCATTTGTATTTTTCACACTATATTTTCTCCTGAGCACATCTGATTGTGAAATCCCTTTGTGTGGTACTCTGCATGAGGAAGGGCCTCTCTCCTTATCTCCTGAAAAGATAATGGATATAACTCACCTTGTGATGATTTCCATGAGAGGCATTTGTACTGTCCTGAGGCTTGGAAAAAAAGAAGTTACTAGGCATGTGCTAGGCAGAGAAATAAAGTTTTTAATGGCTGGAGCAGTGGAAAAGCTTGCTAAAGAAGACCAAACCTGAATAGTTTGTTTCCATTTTAAGGAATAAGATGAGTGCAGAAGTTTATATTAAGTTTTCGTTTGTGAACTCCTCTGCATTGCTAAAGATTTTGTATACCTCAGGAGACTTGGGACAGTTAGCCCCACCATGGTTCCTGGGAGAGAGGGAAAATGTTACTATTTTCTCCTTCCTCTCTTTCTTCAACCCTTCAGGGTCTAATATTTTGCTTTCCAATACTTAGCTGTCCTGGGAGGAGAAGCAGTCTGATATTATACCCCCCGAAATTTCTCTAGTAACTGCCTCCTGACCACTGCTTTATTGAGCAAGGCTCAAATCCCTAAATTAGAGCCATTTTTTCTGCCATTCCTTGGTTCTTGGTTTGTTAACTCCTCTGTGTTGCTTCTCTGAGAAGTTAGGAGGAGGAGGAGAGGTGTCATGCTTGCCTGCCTGCAGATCCAGTGGTGAATAGAGGCTCAGGTTGGAGGGTCGTCTACCTAGCCATGAGAGAAGGGCTTACTGTCCCTGAGGGCATCTATTCCTCAGTAATTGATGGCCTGGCTCTCAGCAGGAAGAGCTCCCTATTCTCCTCTGACAAATAGGTAGTTGGAGTACACTGGGGATTTAAGGAACTTTGCTATGTATCCTCCTGCTTCTCCATTTGTTAAAACATTGTGGCAGTTCAGTGTCAGTGGTACGGCATTTAAGGAAGCAAATAAAGGCTGATCCATGTTAGTAGTCCTGTTTGATGTTAAGGGCAGAAAGAGAGAAGATCTGAATAATTGTTCCAGCTGCTTGAGATCTTTTTGTTGGGGACCATATAATTAGTTTTCATTTTTCTAGCTTCTTGACACAGCCAAGAAAAATGGGCCCTCAAATGTATGTCCAGGTATGACAAAGCAGAGGCAGTTCCTTTTTGCTGGTAAAACTCCATGTCACCTTCAATGAACATACTTCTATGCCTGTCAGGGAGGGAGTTCAGCTATAAATCTATCTCAGAAAATCATGAAGAACAGACAAAATGCTGCAACCAGTCCTGCAGGAAAAAAGGTGAAGAATCCCATGGACATTTTTGACCTGAGGACGATGGACACTGAAGCTATGAGACATGGATAAATGATAATATCCTGAGCTGTGCATTTATGTGCCTTTAAAGACTGTATCCTGAAGGAGTACTGGTAGTCTTCTGCTGGTTTCCTCTGCCATATCATAGTATTTCCTCTATTCTCTTTCCTGGGATTTTTATACAATTCATCCAACTCTGACTTGACTTATGTGAGACAATTTTATTCGAAAGATGAAGAGCAGATTCAAAAGATGGAAGCAGATATGTCATCGTTGTGTCCTTGTTTCTTCATCTTTCATCCAAACCGTTCATTTAATTTTGTAACCTGTAAAACTGCAGTGTTGCAGGGGAATTTAGGTAGCGTGGTTTAGGAGAACTTCCCTGTAGGTCTTACTGGCACAACACTGGAGGTGCAAAGTCATGTATCAGACTTCTCAGTTTCAACACACAAATTGACCACACAAATACCTCCCTTATTTTGTAGGTTATCCATTTTGAGTACGTGTATCTCATGTGTGTTTGCAGCTGGGCTGACCTTCTCCCCTGCCTTGTGTTAGTGTAGCAGTGCAGCAGCATGTTAACGAGAAGCAACCACTTGTGTGTGAAGAATATGCTGATGGTTTACTAACAAGTGTACTTCAAGCTGCAGTAGAGCAGTTGCCTCATGCCGCTGAGCCTTGTGTGTCACATTTTACAGCAACACAGCGTGGAGCAGCTATTCTTTCTGCTGCTGAAAGGTGTTCTTTTGCAAGGAAGCCTGGACAAGGCAGTACTGGTGTCTCTCAGGGCCAGGCTCACTCGGAGGCTCTGGGCATGGTGGTGGCTGTGGGGGAAGCTCCCCACTGCAACACCAGTGCTGACTCCCAGTCTTGCTGAAAGGTGCTCCTTTGGCACACTGTGTTTTTTGGGGAATGTGTCTGTCACTTGTAGTTTGCCCCTGGCAGGCACTGCAGAGCCTATTGTCAGGCCAGCATCTCTTGATTTCCAGCATCCAGTTGTAAGGCTCCAGTATAGCCTGTTGGTCAAAGGGAGTTCGGCAAGGAAATGGAGAGAGCAAAAGTGTAAGTGCAAGATACTTTACTTGGGTCGCACCCAAGACTAAGCAGTGACCAGGGCACATGGCAGCCTATGCCACCAAGGAGGGAACTGTACCACCAGGCTCTCTTGCACCTACTCTATCTGCAGCCTGAAGAGCTGTTGTCACTTTGGGAGAAAGTAAGTTGCTTTCTGTCAGGGAAAAAGATTTAAATTGGGATGCTTACTATACTGATTTGGATTGCACTTCTATTCCAGTGGTTCACTTAATAAACTCACTAATGAAAGATGTTAATTATTTTTGGCATTGGGGCCATATTCTGTTCAAACCTATTTCAGCTGTCTGGTATGCTGGTTAAAAAAAACCACAAAAACCCAAAACCCAACATTTTGAATTAGTTTATGGTAATTAATAATACTATGCTGAAATAAATTATTGTTTCTCATTTCCCCTTTTAGTGGATTTCTTGTGCTGAGATTATATTTGGCTACTGTGTGTTGGTTGATGGAATCAAATAGAAACAGGAGGAATAATTTGGAATGATCAGCTACTGCTAAACTGCTACCTGCCTAGTTTTTTTTTAACCTATCAAAAGCTTAAGAAGCGCCATAAAATATAAATTATTTTTTAAAAAGTAACCTGAAAAAGCTCTTAATGCTTGTTATTTTTACAGTCTCATTCCAGATATGATGTAATGAAATAGTTGAGTAGATGAGTAAGGGTGGTGGGTATGGTTTGCATAGAGGACATGAGGATTGACTTCTAGCCAAACAAAAAGCAACTTTAAATCTCTTGATTAATCTAAATCTGTGTAGACTGAGTCAAAAAAATACAAGCTATATCTATATCTTGCCTGTCACCCTGGTAGCTTGCAAACTGCCTTTCAATCTGTGTAGTTGAACTGGTCACGCAAACTACTGCACTATAGCTGTTGTAGGGGTTTTGGTTTTAATATTTTGGCAGGAGAAAAGAAGCTCATTTCCTCTATTCAAATATCAGAGGCAAGTTTTCAGTGTCTGAAGTAGAAGGATATTAGTTTATTAAAAGAAGTGAATGTTGCTGTGATGTGATTGGGCACCAGTCGTTCGGTAATGGTGACAAATGTGGCCTTTTGCACTCCTATATAACAAGCATGCCCAATTAGCTGCTCTCACTTGCTGTTATTTCATTTGCAACACTCATTTTTTACTTCTGCGTCATGTGTCTCATGTGCTTCTGTTCATTTGACTCTTTCTCTCATCTACAATTAGTTCGACCACAGCTGCATTTACTCTAATTCTTTATTTTGCCCATATTTTTCATTTCACTCGGTTCCCTTGCATATTTGTGGGTTTGGTTTTTCTTCCTCTTTGTGGTGTTTGGAACTTTCCCTGGTGTAATACTGCCTACTTAGGACACTAACAGGGAGTTTCATTCCTTTTCCCAATACCAATAAAGATGTCCTTGAAAAAAAAAAAGTGGATAAAATCCCACAGTGCTAACACTTCTATTGCTTGCTTTGTTTTGTTTCCATGTCTTTTTGTCTTCATCCATTTTTTTTCGTTGTATGGTGCTCAGGCCAATTTCAAAATATTTTCCAGGGTTTTTTCACACCAATGTCAGAAGCAGGGAGGGGGTGTGTGGGTCCAGCTCCTGCCGGCCCAGAATAAACAGACGAGGCAGATATTTCCTCCTCTTCCGTCCAGCCTTTATGTCATCACGTCCTCAAATCCTGCAGTGAGGCTTCCCTAGATAAGACAGAATGACAAAATGATTAGGCTTTATGCTGTATATAGAATTAGAGCAGGTGTTCATCAGCTGTGCCATGGTTGACAGACTGCTGTATCTTTGAATAGAAAGTCTGTCTCCACTTACAAATATTTGTTAATTTTTAATTAAATTAATTGCAAACAGTCACTTGATATGGGATGATAGAATTTCATGTGTGTTTGTGTATGCATTCAGGTACGTATCACCCCTTATGTCAGTACTTGGCAACGGCCATCTTTTAAGGATAAAACTGCTGTTATATGTGGTTTGTCAGAGGAAGAATGAAACCTGAAAGAAATGCTTCCTTTTGCATGTGATGAAATACCATCCCAGTTAGGTAAAGTAATGTTTTCATAAAATACCATCCAAACGTGGCAATAAACTTGGGAAATCTTTGCACACACACAAAAATTTTAAATTTGTTAAGAATTTCTGGATGAAACAAAGCTGAAGTCTGCTTTCAGTAGCCTGAACCTAAAAGTGGCCTTTCAGAACAGATAATACTGACAGCAGCTGACTGCGGTTGGTTTGACTGCCTTTAGGACTGACGTGACCTTTTCGGAAACTTTCAAGCAAGTGTGGAAGTGCCTCCTCTAACTCCAGCAGTGTGTGCATGTATGTCATAACTGCCTTTGCCTTAAAACTTGCTGGAAACCAGCAATCTTGCACATCTTCCCTAAGCAAAATAAGACTATTCAAGAGCTAATATACATATCAGAGGTGTGGTTCCTTCTGCAATCAAAGGGGGAAGAGAGGCTTGCAGTAAGAGTTGCACAAGGAGGAAAATTAATCTGTTGAGTGGTTAACCAGGCCTTTTCTTTTAACAGAGCCCTTTATTTGGAGATCATTAAAGTACAACAGAAGGTACCGAGTAATAACTAACTACGAAAGATTGAAGAAATCCAATAATTTAGCAGTTTGCACATTAGTTACAAAACAGGGGCAGTAAATGCTGAATGGATGAGTGACGTTAAAAGCCCTCTTTATGGTCCAAAGTTAATTTGAATAACATTAATTTACAGTTGACAAATTGTGTCTTTTTAGCATTGGTAATCCAACCATTTATTAAACTGTAAAAGCAATGGTAATTAAGTATTACTGCCCTGCAGTGCTACTATGGTTAGTCACAGTGGGGAAGAGTTTGCAGTAATACTCCCTAATACGACGTTAGGGAGAATACAAATCCTTGCTTCCCCAGGGAGGAAGTCAGAGGCGGCATGATGCTGTCCCACAGTCCTTACCAGGTGCAGCATCTTCCTCCTTTTCTTTTACCCACTGAATCCTTTTGCAGTGGAGTGAGGGTGGGGCAGGGTGGGGGGTGAAGGGGCAGGGAACAGAGGAACACATGGGTGCTCTGCCTTTTGCCTGCTGCTGAATGGACCATAACAAAACTGCCAGTGCCGCTGACACCCCTTCATCCCTCTGCTGCTGAAGGGCAAGGGAAGCAGGGAGCCCTCTTCAGTCTTTCTGCCTTGGGTCTTCATTCAGACAGCACTCAAAAGAGGTCAGAAACAAACCCCAAGGGCTGCTCACTTTCTTTCCCCACGCTACCACCCCAAATTATGCCGACCTCTGACACGCGGCATCCCCAGCTGCAGAGGCGCAGTCTTGCCCAGCCATCCCACACTGCTCTTCTTAAACAAGCAACTAAGTGACCCCTTGTCCTTCCACCAGCTCATCGCCCTGCCTTCATGTAAATTTGGTCTCCCTTGTGAGAGTGAAGTATTTGGAGCTTGTAGAGTGAAAGCTGTAGGAAGGGGGAGGTGAAGGGAAGGAGTTGTAGACAGGTGAGCCTGTTGAAGGAGCTGCTGTGCCAGGATGCTGCTGGCCACGCGGCAAGCATGCATTGTCTGAGCTGGCAGCACTGCTAATGTGTCTTCTCGCTGAAATAATTGGGTTTTGCGCTGTGTGACTTGATGTAGCACTGAACCTGAGCCACAAAGCTCACGTTTTCTGAAAGGGTCTCAGAAGTGTAGTATTTTTGTGATGAGTAGTAAGTGTCTTTCCAGGTGTCAGCTTTCTGGAGGAATTTCTAAGCAGGTTGTGGCTGAACGCACAGGGAACTTCACACCCAAAGGTCACCCTGCACTCCCCGCATGCTGCAGCGTCTTTTCTGGCCACTGTGTCTGAGGGGAACAAACATTTGGATTGCTATCAAAAAGCATATCAATAGGAAGGACCATCCTCTTGCTTGTATACAAGGACTCCTGTTCACTGGGCTGCTTTGTTTGAACCCAAGTGTGGTTCCATAAATAGTAATAAAAATTCTGATGTCCACTTGGGTAGTAAAGAAAGTTTTGTAACTGACGTTTATGCATTCTCCTAACAATTACCCATGGGGTTCATGTGCAGTTTAAAGTGTCATGGATCGATATTGTAATTTCCATCCCTTTTATGCTAGCAGAGAAGTCCCTGTCTCTCATTAAAATTCTCTGCTTGTCTGCTGCATATTTCTTACACCTCCACCTGTTATGTCATCCAGACTTCTGATAGAAACTTATTTGGATAATGTCTGCAAGCAAAGAATTTTCCCCGAAAAGGTTGAAGATGGAGACACTCTGTCAGAACCTGACAGGTGTAAATTTCTTAATGTATGAGGAGTATATGAAAATACAAATCATCACTGAGAGTCAGCCTGAAGCAGACTGAAAGGCTGTCATAAGCAATTTTCAAAAAGTATGAGTTATTTGGTTCTCTTCCAGGAGGAACAACTCCACAGGCATAAATTCGTGAATGGTACTTGACAATCTTAACAAGTTCTCCTCTCCCAGCACTGAGCGAGTGACAGGGATGCAATAGGGACTGTGTGCTCTCTTCTCCAGCTCTGGAGGAGCTGATGTGATAATCGGGGGGTGAATCCTGCTTTCCTGAACTTCAGACATTCCTCCACTGAAGCAAATTTCAAGGAACTGATTAATCTGACAGAGTTAGGCCATATTGTAGCTGATTATTTGCCCAAAAAAAAAAAAAAGTTTTATAGATCCTATTCATTCCTGTTTACTGAAAGCAATGCTAGGAGAGGGAATAGCAGCTGCCTTGTGACAGGCACCTTGGCTATTTTGTATGCTCCTCGATTTTGTACATTTTTACTTTGGGCACATGGAAAGATCATTTCTAACTGGATGGGCCTATTCACTGGTGTATGGAAATAGACTTTGAGAAGGGTTGTGCATGATTGGCAAATCAGTTCTAATTGAATAAATGTCAAGGTCAAAACAAACAAGTGATGAAGATAAGAAAGCCCTGGAGTGGTATCTGCTTCAAATTATATTAAAGGCTCTTCAGTAGCAAAGTGCTTCAGGGGTACCATGTGAAATTAAAAGCAATGAAGTTGCTGTGCAGTTTTAAACCAGAAATACCTATTTCCTCAACTGAAATTGAAAGCTGGGGCTCAGGAAATGTCCTGACACTCTTGCGTGCAAGTGGACAAGAGCAGATGGGGTGGCAGGTTTCTGACAGGTAGGGAGGGCATGTGGCACTTCACTGCGTAGCACTATGTGCTGAGGGACAGTGGAGTGCCACAGTAGCCGTGTGCTCCTTGCTCTAATCGCAGTGAGCTGGATACAATTAACATGATGAACATCTTGCCATGGTGGTTGTGGACATATATCTAGTTAAAAAAGCTTGTTACGACATTATTCGTCCCAAATCCTAAAAGAATCATATGTAAGGAATTGTTTTGTTTTGTTTTTTTAAATCATCATGAAACTTGCATGTAAACAGACTACAAGAGATATCCAAAGTTTTTTCTGATTTTTGTACCTCCTCATTAGTTTTTACTGATGACTGAGGCTCCCTTGTAAACTAGAAATGTAGGTGAATGTAAAAATGTATGATGCAGAGCCCAACAAACTCCTTTTGTCAATGTGGCTCGCTTTAAATTAGGTGTCTTGCACCACAGTATGTCAATAAGTGCAGACTCTGTATATTTCAATGTCAAGTCTGAATATTATAAATTATCGATACCACAGTTGTTTAAATCATTGCAGAGAGGGGACAAGAGCAAACACTGATTTGCTTCAGGTAGAATATAAATTGTCAGTTTAAAGAAGCATTGGAGTCTTTTAAACTGAGTTACTATTGTATTTTTTTAAGCAACTAATTGTTGCGATTTGATTTAAAAGTAATTTAGGCATCTGGAGATATGTTCAGGAGGAACTGGTCAGGTACTTAAGAAACTTAGAGAATGGTTTTGAACTTCTAAGTGCCTAAACTTCTTGAAAAGATTAGCTTTCTGGTATCCAAAGGGCAATTCTTTTTTCATGCCTCTTTTCTTCAGGTTTTGGTTTGGATTCTGGAGGAGGTCATCTACTTAGAGTCACAATACCAAGATCAAATTATTTAATCATAAAGAATATCAGCCAATTAATGTCTCCTTAGTGGTTGATGTTAACAATAAATCATACTGCAGTCTTTGTGGCTTTTCCAGCTGAAGTAGAAGAGCTACTTTATATAATTTTGTTTGCAATGGTGGCAGGTATGTGAAAAGATCCATCTGATTCGCGTGAATGAAACTGGTCATAATTCTGGTTTCTTGAGGTAGTGAGATGAACAGTTCAATCTTGATTTAATTGTTTTAAATTTATTTTTCTGAAGTCAGTTAATCGTTTGTGTAGCTATGTCCATATGAGAAAATGACATGAGTTTTCAGGCATTCAATGACCTGGCTTTAGGATTCTGTTTGACATTATTTTTATCTTTCCACAAAATGTTGAAAATCAAGTGTCATCGCTGAATTTCTGTGTGGCTGTCAAGGCCAGCTGAGGTGCCACACAAGCAGAAGATATCAATTGTTATGGAAGTATTGAATGCTTTTTTTTTTTTTTCACTGAGAAATCCAAACACCTACCGTGTAGTCATCCAGAATGTAAGAAATAAAACAGATGTAGATGACCTATTTTAAGATATTTTTGCTGTGTGCACTCCCATGTCCTGGCACACTGAATGAAACTGCGCTGGGGTGCCTTCTGAACCATCTTGAGAGGCTCCTTACCCACTTGTGAAGGACTAGTAGAATGTGTTACTCTTGCACAGCATTTGCCATTGCACGATGTAATGAGCTTAGTTTCAAAAAACCACAGGTATACACTTGATTTAAAAATCATGTCAGCACTCTTGTGGGGCACCATAGCATGGTGAGGCTGCTCACGCAAGTAACGATTTGTGAGACCGATCTCCCCTCTCCCATAGCAGTATTTGGCCTTTGCTAGTCAGAGTCTACTTGTTGCAAGTGTGATGTGGAGAAAAGATTGCCAAGTCTTAACAGTTTAGATATTATTATTATTCAAAGTAGTATTTTCCAAGCTAGCTGTAAGCTGTTGAACCTATCTTGTTGCTGTTTTCAGATATTCTCCTGCCTAATTTGGTCACAAAGTAAAGGTCTGTTTATCAAATGTGTGAAAATGACTGCTTATCCTACTGTATCTTTTGAAGGTAATTTCTACCACTGTAACAAGCCAGAATCAAAATGACTAATCAGTTATAAGCCAGTCCTCATTAACATGCACTAAATTATTTTCCTTTGGCAGATAAAATAGCCACTTTTCCACCCTTAATTAGAATTTGGTCTAATAGGATTGACAAGTCAAGCTGGGGGGAAAATGCCCTTCTTAATTGCTTTTAGAATGGAGTAATTTTTTTTAACAGCAGATTGAATTTGCTATTTGTGTTACAGGAAAAATCTGCCTGGTGAGCAAATGTATTCCTTTTGTTTTTAAAGCTTGCTGGGATTGCCCATAGCAAAATAAGCTTAACTAGTGTTATCTTTAAACAAGTGTGTTTGTACAGTATTGCACTGTACTAAGACTGTAAT
>JAVSBS010020606.1:0-19915 GCA_033124195.1 Coracias cyanogaster | reverse complement strand
GCATCACGCAGGCAGGTTTGGAATCTCTCCAGAGAAGGAGACTCCACAACCTCTCTGGGCAACCTGTTCCAGTGTTTCACCACCACATTGTGAAAAATTTATTCCTTATATCTAGTCTAAATATTCCCTTTTTTAGTTTAGAAGCATTGCCCCTTGCCCTGTGGCAACAGGGCCTACTAAAAAAATTGTCCCCATCATTCTTATGGGGTCTTATAGGGTCTCTTGTCATCTCAGTGTCATTCCTGCTTCACCATATCTCATCCAACCCACAGATCCCTGTATCAAAATAATACATTTGCCAGTTTTATCCTCCTCAATGCATTCGGACAACAGAGAAGAGGTAACAGAGACCACTGTGGACAGCAAACTCAATTCAAGTTGAAGATATGATGCCACTGTTTAAAACGTAAAGCTTATTCTGTGGTGTATTAAATAAATATTATATGTAAAGCACTAGAGGTAGTTGATCTGCCCTGCTTGGCATCAGCTGGGCTGCTAGAGGTCAACACACCATTAGAGAGAATCCAAAGGACAACAATGAACACAAACATTTCAGAAAATATGACCTGTAAGAGACAGGAGAATGCAGTGTAGAAATGGAGAGTGGGGAACTCTCCCTTTCATTTAGATGTCTGACTTGCGCTTTAGCTATATGTGTTTAGTGAAGAGTATTTAGTGTTTAATAAGATGTATATGTATGTATCTATGTATATAAAGAATGCTCTTAAGGGAAGTACATTCCAGTCTGTAAAAGGCTGTTACAAAGGTGGGAGCTGTCACTTGAGCAAGAAGACAGCAATTTCATTTTTTACCAAAACCTATATTCAAGAAGGGCTTCTGTTTAAAGTGAGACAAGTTCTACTATGTTGCTGCTTCTTTAACATTTCTGTGGCAAAATTTTAGAAATAGGTTACCCAAATATCTTTCAGGGCTGGTCTTGATATGCTGAATTTTGTTCTCAACAGGTCCATCCCCATTTTGGGACATTGCCAAACCTAAATTTTTTGATTCGTATTATTTGCAAATAATACAAATTTCTTCTCTTAGTATTTGTAATCACCTTTCCCCCCTGCCCTGTTTTTGTCGCTGTGTCCAGAATACATAAGACAGCACTGACTTAGAGGCTTCTCTTCCCCTAACACTGCTATGTAGTGCTCTTGTACTTAATTGCTATCAGAAAATGTAGCAGAGTACCACACAGACAGGTTTTGTTGAAGAGTTTTCCTGACAGAACACCATATGCAGGCATAGTTAGGTGGACACATGCAGTGTTTTCCTCACGTGGGTCTTGGTGAAGGGTGGTTGCTCCTGCTACACACAAACCAGAAGATTTCATAAATCAGTTCATACTTCACATTCTTTCATTTATGGCCTCAATGTGCCTATGATTAGACTGCAAAATGAGAGTATGCATAAAATACATACTTTTACACTAGGCCACTGATGTAAAATACTTTACTAATCCACAGTCTAGATGCAAAAGAACCTGAGACAATTTAAAGAGGGATTGTTTGAGGAAGATTGAATGTGTGTTATTTTATATTGCTGAATCTTCAGTCAGGATAGGTTGCATTTTTCTAGGTGTCATATAAGTGCATAAGCCTTAATTTCCATCTCAAAGTGCTTGTGTTTATCTGACTTCAACCACTGCTTATCTGATGATAATGCCATTTGCTAAAATGAAAGACACTGAGAAATGCTTATTTCATGTCATACACCTACATAAATACAGAGGTGTCACAGTGTAGAAGATGCCTCCAAATAAAAAGGAATAGAACTGATCTTGTAATGGCTCTGAGACATAATGTTTTCAGATACCACACACCACTAACACTACCTTAAAGATCTTTCCCGACTGAAATGATTCAGGATTTTGCACACCTATTCACTGCAATCAAAGGACTTTTGAGAGCATTTTGAGAGCTATATTTCCTTACACCTACTATTTCTTTTTTTAAGTTCATTTTGCCAGCATGTATGTTATATATGCTATTAAAAGGAATGAAAATGAATTTGCAGCCTTTATTAAGAAAGGACTATGACTTAGAAACTGTTACTGATTAAGTGACCTCTGTCTATTTTAAGCAGTGCAGAGATTGTTTCTGTTTGCACAGCAGTATCCCAAGTAACTCTTTTGTACAAGGAGTGAATATTTGAATTAGACTGAAATATGTCCTGTCAGTAATGTCTGTGAAACAACACTGGAAACCTGTCATTAGCAAAAAGTTTTCAAATTTAAGAAATTTAATTGCTTTTCTCAATTTCCTGTGAGACAAAGAAAAATCGAAGAGATTTTCCCCATTATGTATAAGTGACAGCAGACTCATCTGTTAAAATAATCACAAATTTCCTCCTTAGAAGTTCTTTCTTGGATTTTTATAGAATTTTTCTAAAATGTAATTTATCTTTTATTGAATAGTAGATTTCTTGAAATAATTACATTCTGCTAGCACATATTTGTATCTTTCTTACTTAATCTATTAAGAAGCGTCTTTCTATTCTTCTTCTTGCTTTCAATTTCATCTGGCTTTTAATTTCAGTATTTAAAAAAAAATCACTCTTGTTAACTTTAAGCAACTATTATCTGATATCTGAAGGTATAGAAAACATCTGCAGATAAATTTGTAAATTTGGTTTTGCGTGTTTATTCCTTTTTATTTCATAGTCATCAATTGTTGTGTTTAAAAGAACATAAAGAACATAAATGTGTCACATTATCTATTACAGTCCATTACCTTAATTCAGATTTTTAAATTAGCTGCAAAACTTAGTATAATTAACTACTAGTCTTCACCACATCATGGAATTTCACTAGGATGTGGTTTAAAGCAAATAAGTGTGTACAGAATGCTTTTTTATACTTGAGAGACCAAGGAAGGGAAACTGTAGAGGATCTAATTATAATCTGTGATTTGCAAACCATTAAGAAATCAGGCTTTGATCGCACATAGCTTTATAAACCTCTATTCAAGATGTATGTTTTCTCTTTGTCCTTTCAACTTTCTTTTTCTATTCTCTACCTCATGCCTACTTATTCAAATACATTTGAATCTAGTGCCCCATTTCAACCAAATTTGAGAAGGGAGAAAACTTTGAGGCAATTTTCTACAAGTTTCATGAATGAAGATGTTCAAGGAGAAGTGCTTTGAGCAGCTTTGAAGGAAGGGCTGTGTGTGTAAGAGCATTCTTTATTGAAAAGACATCAGAGAAGCTCTATTTGAGCTCAGACCTGTAAGATATATCTATGGAGTTCTTGGATTCCAGCTAATTTCATGGTATGGTTATTTATTTCAGTGGAATTTATAAAATGTTTGAAAGTGAAAACTCCAAATAATATGCAAGTAGATAAGTGTAAAATAATATTAAACTATAGAAAAGTCTCTAACAAAGATTGTGGTGTGAGTTGTAAGTCCTCTATCGTTTATGTATTATATTGAACTAGTGTACTAATACTAAAAGGACAGTAGAAATAAATTGGGATAGTGCCATCAGTGGCTTACAGAGGTGGAAATTTAATGGAAATGTGAAGTGCTGAGTCATAGGTAAAATTTTCTGCAGTAGAATATGAGATCCTATAATTCTCTCAAATTTTGAGTGGATCTGGTGAGTTTTGAAAGAGATACTACAATATTCTCATGAATTCATTCAATAGATAAGAAAAAAAAAGTCAATTATTCTAAATGTGTTCGCTTGTAGAAAATTTTTAGGTGCCACATTTTAGGAGTTCCTGATCCATGGCCTGGAGCCACAAAATTCAGTGTAAGTTTTTTGCTGTTTGTTTAGGAGGTTGGGAGTATTGATCCAAGATAGAAATCCTTGTGACGTGCAGCCAAATTCAGTGTAAGTTGTTGCAGGGACCTGGAAATTACCTGAGGCATATGAGGAAATAACACAGAGTATCAGAAGAGTTCCATAGGGTTAGTGATATAGCTGGACATGATATTATGTGTTTAGCTCTGCGCAGGTCAGTGTCCTGAAGGTCTTGACAAGTTGGAGAGTACACAACAAGTGCAATAAAAATGGTTTGGAAGTGGAAAAGAGAAAGTAGAAAAGTGAACTTGTACGGCTTGGCTACACAACAGCCAAAACTATCTAAAAGCATGATGACAATTTATAAATACTTAAATGGTGTACAGAAAAAGAAGAGAATTATGTAGTTCAATGAACAGGATATAGATTTGAGGATGAAATGAAGAAAAATTAAATTAATCAGATCTAGGACTCAATTCCTGTGATGTTGAATTTCCTCCCTGTAACAGTCCCTCTCAAGGAAAGAGGAGGAAGACTTCTTTTATGGAAAAACACCAGTAAAGGGCCATTAGTGAACAATCCTATACAGATGTAAGGTGTAACAAATTCCTAGTCTGAAGGAACTAATGTGACCATATTGTTTGACCTACTCTGTAGTGGATGGTACATTCTTGAAGCAATTCCTGATTGGATTAGATTTCTTTGTTGTCCATTACATACGGTTGCACCCTTGGTGTCCAAGTTATTATGCAATTTCTTTTTTCCAGTTCTTCACCTGAAATACTCTATAAGCAGTGAATCAAAGTTAGAAGATAGACAGTTTGAGAGGATGGATGGGAGTCCTGTGCCTGTGAGGGAGGAAAGGGAGGGGGAGCTGGAGAATTTGGAAAATGATGTGTTCAGCTTATCTTTCCTTTCTGCTTGTTTGCTCTCTCTGCACGGTTTGTTTTGCTGCTGAACACATCGTATAAGAAAAATCTCTATGTATTTGTGTCTTAGGACTGGTGGAAGATGGGTATTATCTCACTACTGGAGAGAAAGAGTTTAGAGGAATTTCATATATCTCAATATATATGTTTTCAGAATGAAAAATGAAAATTAAGGAAAGATTTCTAATTTCCCTGTAGTCAAAGAAAAGAAGGAATTGAATGGAAATTCCCTGTTGATAAATGCTTAGCCCAGTAAGTTAGCCAGGTGAATTCCCTAGTAGGATTAGCTGGAAAGTGCCATGTGGTCCTGGGGCACTGAGCTAATGCCCGCGAGTGGTGAGGCTGGAGCCCTGGATGTTAAGCTGCCTCCTTCTGCTCAGTCTGTTTCTGGTACACATTTTAAAAATACATGAATCTCGCAGTCTGGCAAATATGAGGTGCAGGACTGTCCCTTCTATAGGATTATTAGACTGTTGCTTGTTATGAAGAAGAGATGCATTCACAATCAGGAACATTCCCCTGCCCTTTCTGATGACCCTATCTCACAGAGCTGGCGGTGGCAGCAGCTGAATGAGAAGCAGAAACAGAGCAGACCCTCTGTGAAGTAGGACTCAAATTTCTTCTATGATGTGTATTTTTTGTTAAGTGTGAGCTGAGGAACAGATTAATATGTCATTTTCTCCCCTGGTATGTTCTGTCCATCCTAATTATAATTCACTTTGGTGTCTCAACTGAACTAATCTGGAGCTGCATTTGCCTAGAACACGGTGCTCAATTCCACTTGTATTTGTGATACATACATTTTCTTGAATCCAGCCCGCATCTTTCTCTCCTTTAAAGAAGCTTCTGAAGCAATAACAGCTAAGTTGTGTAAAAATAGGTATACCTTTTAAAAAAGCCTTTCAAGCTGTTCATGATCTGTCCACTTTGCATATATTTATCTTTTCAGCCTTTTTCACCCTGTGTCAGTTTACTGATCACACACACATGTGGCTCCGGTTTCAAACTAGGCTCTCTCATTGAATTTTACATGCGTGAAGATGCAGAGCCCTGCAGTAATGCTTATACGCAAACTGTGTGAATGCCGAGGTCTGGCTGAGAGGCTCTCTGAAGTCCCAGGAGAAATTTGCAAAAAAAGATTTCAGGATTGAAAACAGAGATAATAAATTATGTGAAGCAAAGGCTCCAAGCACCATGTGTTTGTGCAGCATCCAGCACGGTATCGCCTTGATTATGCCCAGAGCTCTTGAGTCCTGTTATTGTATGTGACAACCCAGGTTGTATTATTTTATTTATAAACGATATAATTTTTCCTTTTCTTGCCATAAACATTCTTTTCAACCTATCTAAATGTTCTTTTCCCCTTTTATGAATATTTATCTTCCTATCTATCATCTATTAATTTGGAAAGGAAAAATACATTTTAAGGAGTTAAATAATCAAGAGAATCATAGAATCATAGAACCATAGAATGGTTTGGGTTGGAAGCAACCTCAAAGATCATCTAGTTCCAACCCCCCGGTCATGGCAGGAACACCTCCCACTAGACCAGGTTGTTCAAGGCCCCATCCAAGACCTTAGCTGTGAACTGACAAAGCCATAATACTCAGTATTCCAGAGCTGAACCCAACAGTTATCCTCCGTGGCTCCTAGGACTTGCACTAGCTCTAAAATAAATGGGCACAGTCCCAAACACTGAGGCTGACTTGTTATCTCTATATGTACTTTTCAGATAACAGACATTAAATAATTCACTATACAAAGTCTTATTTCAATTAAAATAGTAAAACTGATAAAGAAGTTTTCTTTACTTTTGGGAACGGATCTCTGGCTTGTAATTGCATTAATTACAAACACACACAGTTGAAAAGTTATTCAAATGCAAATTTTCTTAATGAGAAGAAAGCAACTGGGAGTATAATTTTTAGTTGTTGCAGTTAATGAAAGTATTTGATTTTGTTTTAATTGCACTTTTAATAAAATAAAGTGCTCTCACAGTGATGAGATTTCACTAATAGAGCATCATCTAACAGCAGTGCTAGAACTTCCAAAGGTTGCTGGCGGTGGATAGATCAGTCAGCTCTGGGCCCTCAGTGGAGATAAGTGAAGCAAACAACACTGGCTCCTGGGCTGAGCTGTATGTGGTGAGGTGCTGATCTCTGGCTAACAGCAGTGTACTAAAGGACATCACCAAAATAAAGCACTGGGTAGACAATTTATGCCTTAAAAATCACAAGGGGAGTAAATAAAGTGATGTCTGGGCCTCACTATTTTCCCAACTTTGAATCATGGAGAAGGGAGTTTTGGGAGAGCCATTTGGAGGACGTCTGGTCCAGTGGGTCTCTACCGCCTTCAGTGCAAGAATTACTTATCATTAGGAAAATACCCACATACAAGGTTCTGTAAGTGTGCCCAAGTTTTAGTTTAAACCAAATAAAAATGAAGTTTAAGTTGGGAAAAAAAAAATTTACTTCATTTTGTTTGCTTGCTTGCTTTGACATATATTTGTGCACTGCAAGAGAGTAATTTCACAGAAAGTGGTGTGCTCTCTTATGGGCAGCTAGTGCTTACAGATCATGTATTGAAGCGTACTGTCCTAGTCTACCCCTCTGCCTGTGAGGCAGTGTCAGCTGTACCTAAGCCATTCCTTACAGAAGTTTGCTCCATTTTATCTTTAGAAACCTTTGGTGATGGTCTCTTTCCAGGCGTGGACTGAAGCTTGGTGCACTCTCAATCTCAATGAAGGTACTGTGATGTAAGGAGCAAGGAAAAGGGTGCCTTCTAAAACTCTATTCAACTTTATGGAAAGAGCTTGTATCTCCTAGTTAACCAAAGCTAGGGACTTTTATTTTTTTCTTGGAAAAATGTTGGGTTTAATTTTTTAACCTTCAAATAGTTGATCTTCCAACAGGGTTTGGACCTCTCTAAAGTTTCCCTAAAGTATTGATAAGGAATTGCAGTAATTTCTCTTTGAAAGGATTGATGTTAAAATGGATTTCCCTCCTCCAAACTTCCTTCCCTCAAATTTCTTTCTCTTCTTAATTATTATTAAGAACAATGAAATATATAATAGATATTAGTGGATTACACTTACGCATTTCAATTTGGTATGTTAGGTGGTGTTTCTGATGGAGAGCAGTCACCAGGGAAAACAGGAAGCAACAGCCTGGTAGCTCAGAGACAGTGTCCTGCCCCTCTTCACCCTTCAGTCCAGGAAGGTCGAAGGAAAAAAGAATGGTTTATGTTTAGCAAATGCCATCCTGGAACCCATGAGGAGCTCTATCTAAACCCCAGTGTGTTACAATTCCTCACCTGTGAATTAAGAATGCCAAGCTTTCAAACTGGTTTTTCAGTTTAAAGCAAGAGTGAGGTCCAGAAAGGCCTGGTCTATTTGCAGACAATTTGGGAACAGCAAAAAGATAAAATGAATTAAATAACTAGGAATGTTTTCTTTAACTCTAATTATAATTAACATAGTTGAAGTTGTGATAAAAGGTTCATGTAATAAGTCTCAGCTGTTTGCATCATATATAATGAAGAAATCTACTTATTTTTAGCATTTTAACAGAATATAATTTGGTATAGAGACAGAGTATTAATTTTATAATTTTATTTTTCAAAGAAGCAAGTATTTCAGAGGTACATAGATGGCAAATTAATGCTTCACAGATATTATGCATAAATGAAATTTAGAGAAAAATATGCATATCTTAAATAGACTCCTGATATGTGTTCACCTGCTCTTAATTTTCCCCTGAGATGAAAACACTACCAAGCAACAAAAACTGATGTCTAAGCACATCTCTTCAGAGTGGAGGAAAAGGTTTTAAGATTAAGACTTCTAATAGATTTTGATCCCAGGCAGCAACCTATAGAAGCCCATGGAGATCTCTCAGAGAAATTTGACAGAATCAAATATATAAGGCCGCTCATGACAATCTCCACATTTTACAAAGGAAAGAGAAGGGTTTCAGGAGTGAAGTAAAAGATGAGGCAAGAGCAGGAAGGAAAGGACAACATCCTGGGAAAGGGAAGATAGTATAGCGAGGTTTAGGTTAGAGAGCAAGGAAAGGATGGAGCAGGAAGAGGGATAGGAGACAGTAGGTGTGGAGTCTTTTCCATTTTTCCCATTTTCTTCCCATGTGTGTGAATGAGGGATACCTCCTAGGCAGCTCTAAGTATTTCACTTTTCTGCTACAGAAACTCATGGAAAGGGGCTGTCTATGACCTCCTCCACCTTCCCTGGGGGACATGGCCAGAGTTGTATTTTTCAGGTCGTTTCTGCTCCAGGAGTATCTACGCTTACTTGACTGCATTTGGATGAATGACCCAGAGAACATTTTCATCTGCAAAGGATAGCTGGTTTAAGTGCTCTAAAACCCGCATGTTTACTCTGAGGGCCTTGTAGTGATGGAGGTCCAGAGATATGCTTTGGGGAATTTGTGACCTACGGTTCTCCAGAGGTAGCCTTTGGAGGAAGCAAGAGAAAGCTTTTCTTATAACTGTCAGATTCCATGAGTGGTTTTTGCTTCTTAGATACTATTGCTGCAGTGGGATGAAGAAAAGGAACAGAATGGCAAGAGTAACTTGTACACTTGTACACTGTGAAATGGGGAAGGAGATAATGACAGAGGGAGACATCAATTTGCTTTTAATTGCTTACTGTTACTGTAATCATCATGTCATGAAGGTCATTAGCATCTTGAGCTATAGAGCCAAGTTTCTTTCCTCTTTTCAAATATTATATTTCAGACATAACCATAATCTTCATTGTGCTATAACAAAGTTTGCTTAGGGCACTTTGAGCACCCCTGCAGCTAGTGGAGAGGAGCAATGTGGGATCCCTAGAGCCACTCACTGGCCGTGGGGTGACACTTGTGACCATGCCCTGTGAGCTGATCATCTCCTTCTCTGTGCAATATTGATGGTGGTGTTTCCCCCTCCAGTAAGTGCCAAGGAAAAATGTTGTCTGGTTTTTCATACCTGAATTGCATCACTATAGCCAAATCTTAAATGGATATCTGCAACTGCTTAAAAGTCCACTCATATGTACAAAACCAAATGTAAATGCATTCTCTTCAAGAAAGAAAGTAATTCACTGCTGAAGAACTCTGCTAAGACAGTAAAAGCATCCCAGGCATATCTTGTGCCCTTTCAGAATGAGAAAGTCAACAAATATGAGGCTTCTAGAAAACCATGAAGTGTGGAGTTATTTTAAGTTCTCAAATAACCTTAATTCTACCTTATTTGAACAATGACCCAATAAATACACAACTTCTCTCTGTCTCAAAAATGGTACTGAAAGAGCAGCTGCTTGTTTTTTCTGTGCTCAGACTTACCTTAGTCCAAAAAAGTACACTCCACGTATTAAATTTTACAATTACCTCACCCCTCTTCCCACCCCTTTGTCCTGATGCAAATGTGCAATGTAACACTTTTTAAAAAATTATTTTTCCATTAGTCTCTACACAAATTGTATCAATCCTCAGCTTCAGCACTGACAAGCTTTACAACAAAGGTGACTATAATCACTCCTCTCCATGGAAGTGCTAAAACGTAGTATATTGTATCTCTTAAGGCACTAGCACATCTTTTTTCTTTAATCACATGGCAAGGTCTGATGGAGGGGCTCATGTTCCTCCTGTGCAGAATACCCCTAATGCCACTTCTTGGACCCACAGCTCACCCCACGCTGCTCTTGCCGTGTGTTGCAGTTACTCCCATTGAGAGCAGGACAATGGGATTTTCCCAGCCTTCCCAGGGCTTCTGCCCCTAAGAGGAGAGGAGGCAGGACAGAATTCAACTTGTTTGTACTTCTTAAGCTTTCTTACAGGTTTGAGTTCTGCCAAATTTGAAATTATACAAAGGTGCTGTCAGGCGGCAATAAAGTCTCAGTAAATTTTTAAGTAAACACAAATTATACAAAGTGACTCAAGTGGCAGAAGAAGGAATAAGACCTCAGTTTTAGTCTTTTGCACTTTTTAGCTAAATAGCTCACTTGATTAGCTTTAGTTACTGTTGGTTGTCCATGCTACACTCTGTAGTAAGTTTGGTGTTACAGCACCCTTAGTGGTATGAGGCAGTAGAGGTCCAGGTTTCCCCCAGTGTGAAGTTCCATCAGTGGAAGTGAACTGCCTCAAATGTTGAGGCCAAATCTATGACCCTGAAATGTAAGGGATAGGAGATGCCTCCAGAGATCATGCAGTCCATTTTTCTGTTAAGAGGCAAGGCTGCATGTATGCAGGCCATCGTGGTCCAAAGGCTCAGTACAGCTGAATGATCCCATCCAGCCCAGCATCTACTGCTGTGACCTTGTCTGCAAGGGTGAGTGAGGAAAAGAGCCATTTCTGGCTACAGGTGAAGGCCTGGAGTGGCTGGAAGGATCCTGGTTGTCTCCATATGCCCATGCATGCATTCCTGCCATCTGTTGATGTGCTTATGGAGGAGGAGTGGCTGTGACTGTGGGGACAGGAGCGTTACGGTTCTGTTTGTGACCTACACAGCTACCCCAGACTATAATTTGAGCCAAAGAGCTGAACAAAGGGGACCGTGCTGGCACAGCCCACCACTGAGGAGTGTCTATGCGCTTAATATGGTCTGGGATGGCAGGGATTCCACCACCTCACCAGCTGACCTCTTTTAAGGCTTATAATTAGAAGGCAAACCGTTGATAAACATTCCCTGAAGCATGATTGAAAAATCATGCTTACTGAAAAGTAATTGTATAGTATTTTCATCTTTTCAATAGAAAGGAGTCATCTTGCCTAAGGGTGAATATCTGAAAGTTGGTTGTCGATGTCTAGACTCATCAACCTAGATTCCCTTTATAGCCAGCTGAAAGAAACAGGCACCTCCAGGGCATGATTCATCTGTCTGTCTTAGAAGAGATGTTAAGTGAAAAAGGATTGCTTTCTGAAATACATGCTGCAAAAATGATTAGAGTCATACAGGAAATGGTGTTCATATTCTGTGGGAAATGGATTTTAAAAACTTGTTTTCTTCAATACTAGAAGGAAGACAAATATTTCAGAATTTCAAGAAAATTACATATTTAAAAATTCACTCTTGCTTAGTAAAATTAAGGGGGGTTTTCTCATCTTCTCTTATTCTATGTTTTGTAATTTATAATGGAAAAAATGGAGATGAGGTTTTAATAGGAAAAATTGAAACGTGATGAGGTCAAAGGGGAATATTTTGATCTCACTGGGGTGCTTGAACTTGGATTAGTTTTGTCTCCTGAAAGGTCACCGAAATTGGCCCATTCCTACAGAAAGTTTTGATTTCCATGGAATGTCATTTTTGTAGAAAAATGTGACAATAAATTTTTTCAACCAGCTATAGAGGTTATGTATGAGTGGACAGATGGGTAAAATAACATTATTTAAATCTCAAGACTTCTTCACAAAAACATTCTGCTTTCAATTAACAAAGTTATTTTTAACTTTCCTTAGGCTAACAAGTAGCTCTCATGTAAGAAAAGGCTAACTGTGGCATAGTTTTGAGGTATGTCTTATAAAGGCAAGCTTCTAATAAAAGTAAAATAATGAGGCATATAAGATTACTTTGTGCTAATTTGTTGTCACAATTTTCTTGAAGGACATGACCAATAGAGTGAAGTGTCATATAGTCCCCGCTTTCATGTGATCAAGTGTGAACAAAGAAAATAAACAAAATAATGCCATAATAAGGAGAATTTGTATTGGTCCTCCTGTAAAAAATTAGCCAGGGATTTGAATTTTGTATTACAAATGAATGATGGATATCAAGCTATCTGAGACTGCGAACCTAATACATCGAGCTAAAGCATGACAATAACGAACTCTGACACTTCTAACTGAGTAAGGGAAAGTTTCACAGAACCGTGTGTCTGGAAGGAAGACATCAAAATTGACAAATGACTTCTAGCTAACTTGCTTCCTTCTCCAAGGCATGTTCTAGTGATGCTGAGGGACAGATGTTAAATGGAGCTAGACAGAACTGAACACACTTCAGTAAATATCTTGCTGATAGAATGATTTACACACCAGGAAGAGAGAAGAAAAATTTTTAGGAAAATCAGAACAGTATCTTAGACTATGTTCAGACATACAATGTGGGATTCACCTCACGTAGTGATGAACTGTCTACTATGTAGTGTCTACACTGGGGAGTAGCAAGTGCACTTTATAGTCAATGAAAAGAAGTACATATTTCTAGGGCACATTTTAGATACATGCTTTAGGATGAACACACCTAAGAAGCATTTATTTGTGTCGCCAGATTCAAAGGAAGTCTAGGGTAACTAGCTTACATGCCAGTGCTTACAATGAACCTATCACAAATCTTCAGTGCAGTCTCAGGATTTGATAAACTAAACCACTGCTTAAAAAATATTTTATAATTCATTTTCCATTTTTACTATATTGATTTTTTCATCAGCCACTTGGATTTAATTCAGTACCAGATGTTTTCTATAGACTAATTAGCTAATTGTTTGAGGGAGTAATGAAAGCTGAAATATATACGTGATGTTCTAGTTAGGAAGAATCTGACTGCTACACATCTGGACCAACCAGAAGAAGAAAAAATGTTATGTGCTTGTAAGCTCTATTAACTTTTTGCTAGGATAAAACCAAATTGAGTTAACAAGAACATTCTAATTAAATAAAAAATGTTTTGGCTTATAGTTCCTAGCATAATACCATATTATTCTTCCCCTGTGGCATCTCCATTTCCCATGTATAGAGCTATGATAGTCGGTGGATATGAGGTTAACTCAATGCCTGTGCTGATCTGCAGTGCCAGGGCCCTGAGTGCACCAACAGGCCTGAGCATCCCAGCCTGACCTCCCCTGGGGCTCAGCACCCCCATTTCAGCCCATCTTGGGTCTGCCAGTCCCTGCCCCAGCTATGTCATAGGGGCGTGTGTGTCAAGCCCTGTCTCTGGCCCTGTCTACATCAGCTCCTGACTGGATCCCGTAGGTGGTCCCTGGACCAAGTGCATTGCTTGCAATGCCTGGAGCTGTTGATGGACCATGCTGCCAATGCTGGCTCTGCCCAACACACTCAGCCTCTGCAGGATGGCACCTCGTAGGTGAGGGTACAGCCTGTGCTGGGCTTGTTCTCCCTCAGCTACTTCCCTGAGGGACCAGGAGCTCTTGCTGCTCCCCAATGTATCATCTTTTTCAGTGTCCTCCAAGAGGCTAGAACTTTGCTAATCACTGGTCACCATCAATACCTGTAGGTGGTTTGCACAAGCAAGGGCTGGTCTCCTCTTTCAGAACAAGTATACAGACTGATTATTTTCACCTGAAATGGCAAAAGAAGAGCCCTCACAAGCACAGACTGGGACATGCTCTCAGCTTCCTTGGATATTCAAAATGCTCTTCACTGAAATGACATCAGAGATGCCTGAGAAGTGTGAACAAAGACATTAGATGACTACTGGGTGTGTATGTGAGTTTGGGAAGAGCGATATGACTGTAGGTATAAGTTAGGTCCTGGCCTTAACCATACCCATTCGGCTTCGAGAAGGGAGCAGAGCTTCAGGCGTGCTGCCATGCTCTCGATGCTCAGTGTGAATCAGCCAGACCAAGTACTACTAAGATTTCAGATAGATGTGACTTTCAGCAGATGAAGATTATACAGTGAAGATAAGACCTTTATATATTTTGAAAATACTAGGCAATAGGTTCATGTTTTGGCTACTGTAATGCAAAAGAAAAGATGGGGCAACATGGCAGAAACCTCTGGCGCAACGGTGTTAGAAACAGCAGTGTTAATGAGCAAATAAAGCAAATGGAAACTACTGAATCAACAGCAAAAATGCTAAATAGCTGACATAAAGAACCAGATGGGACAATAAATTAATCCTATTAAGTAAAAAAAAAAAAAAGGTATCAGAAAGAACTGTACAAAGTATATTATGTTTTTCAAGACCTGTGACTAGAAGGTTTAACTGATGAGAACATATGGTAGCATGGCGATGAAAAGCAAGTTTCTTAACTGAGAAGGAAGTGCTTAGACTAAAAGAACATAAAACCAGACATAGTACAACTGACCAAAGCTCCCACTGGCTACATTTCATGTATCCAACAGCAGCCATAAGCACATAGAGAAAAATGCAAGAACAAGGCAAATACCTACACCTGATGCTCTACCAGCATCTCATCATTATCTTGGGAACTTCTTATGCTCTGTATGGTTTCTGTTTACTGTAACCTTTGAAGTATTTATCTTCAATTAACCTATGTAGTGACCCTTTGAATTAATGGAAACATTCAGACCCTTTTGGCAAAGCATTCCTTACCTGGGACCGTCTTGCACCACAAAACACCCCACCATTTGTTTTGAACCAGGTTCTTACTGCCTTCATGTAAATCTCTTTCTTGTCTTGGAAAACATCTTGAATAGTCCGTCAGGGATGAAATGGATGACTGTAGATATGTTTGACTGTTTAATGAGATGAGATTGATTTCTGAAAATTATTCCCTGAAAAGCCAACTCTGTAAGCAGTTTGGACAGCAAGTTTTAACCATTTCCATGCTTTGAATGTCAGTCATTGTTCTGCTTTGGAAGTATCTTATTACTCAGTGCTTCAGAAGAGGATACAGTTGTTAGCACACCTCACTCCAGCCTGAATAAATCCTAAGAATCTATGTCATACAAAGGTTATCTCAATCACTTCCAGCTTATTTTACCTCCGCCCCCACCCCCCCCATTCTCTTCGTCTTCTTTCTTTTTAATGAGAGTCTGGTTTAGACAAAAGAATGCTTTCTTAGGTATGCAGCACCATTTGGGTTTCAAGCAATGCATTAATCAGTTGGCATTCGGAATGGCCAGAAACCTCGGATGCCATCCCTTGTATTTTCCATCAGTGAGTTGCATAGTGCCAAAGAGAAAACAAAGCTTCATTTCCCCTTTTCTATGTGCTTTATCTAAAGGACAACATAGTCAGTTTTGAACAGCAGTCAGGAAATATCTGAACCCTTCTTTCTATGTAAGATAGTAAAATAATAATCTAGAAAGTAAACTTGTTTAAATATAGCCAACAGGAAAACAATATAGAAATCAGGAAAATTAAGTTATATTTGTTTACATCAAGTGTGTTCATATTTATCCTTTCTTAATTTTATATTTAACGACAAGTTAAAAGCACTAGGTAAAGCAATCTTTATAACAGTGTTCCAAAGATAACTTGACAACTGACCTCCTCTGTTCAGCATAACTGTAACAAGCAAATGTGCATCTTTGCTTCTGTTGGGCCTGAAATACCCTTCACCAAAGCAACACTTCCAGTTTTGTTTCCATGACAGTATGTGTGACTTTTATGAAAGCTGTGGATCTTGTCTAAGAGACGTGACTAAAGCAGCAACATTTCATTTGCTTGTAAGTCTGCTTTTTTATTCTCAGCCATAAGAAGACCTCATTCAAGATGTTTATTTTCAAGAAATTTTGCAGTCTTAAACTTTGGTAATTAAAAATATTTCATCCTTTCTTTTACCTAATTCTCAGCGTCCTCCATGTAAGAGTGTCCTCTTCACTCTTTTATTCTGTTTCTGTTTCTATAGTATTTAATCTAATCCATCTCTGTTTTCTTAATCTTAACACTACATACTTTTCCTGTCTTTAGCCAGACTAATTTTCTTTCATTTCAACTCCTTTAGTCCTTCATTGCCTTAATAGCATCTACATTGAAGATTCTCCTCTCCCCTAGCCTGAGTTACATAAACATAATATGAGCTGTTTCTTGAAACAGTCTTTTGATACTTGTCTTCAGTCTCTGTATTATCATTCTCTAATTAGCCTGTTCTTGATCATGTAACAAATTTCTTCCTTAATACAGAGTCTGTCTTCAACCTTTTTTTTCCATACATAACGTTATTATTTTCATCCCTGTCAGATTTCTTGAGTAGTAATTTTGAAAAATATTTGCTCTTCCTATAACCTAGTATCAGATTTCCATATAAATATATGTTTGGTCACATGAAGACTGAAGTCACCAATATGATAATTTTCTTTTTATTCTTTTTAGTTCCCATTTCTTTTCTTGTTCCATACTTTTCATTATTCCCTTATTCTCTCAATAAAATATAACTCTTGATAACTGAACAGAAATAATTAGACTGTAAAGTCTTGAAATCTTCACATTCCAGTGAGAAAACCTTCTGACTACTGTTAAGAAGAAATCCCAAGGGCAGCAGATTTTTTTTTTATATATTTGGCCATCCTAGGAACTTTTTCATCAGCTTGCTGATGAACCTTTGCCTGTTACTAGTGACTTGTTAAGCCGCTGTTCTGACCCAGCAAGGTGATTCTACATTTTCATTTTTTGCAGTTGAATCAAGTCTCTCCAAAGCTGAGAGGTGAATATTTATGTCATAGCTTTTTAAAATGTAAGGCCATCACCCATTTAAACTGAAGACTATAAAATAGGCTACGTTTTATGTCATTTGGTGCATAATATTTATTTCTGCTTATCTAATTCATCCTTGCCTTTTTGAAATATTAATTAAAATGCATTTTACATGGCATAAATGAGGTACATATACTTAGGTATTTCTGTATTATTTATGCATTGATTTTTGTATTGCTGCCTACTCTGTCTCAAAAGGCTAACTTCTTACAGAGACATGTACTGGAAAGGATGGAATAAGCATAAAATGGATTGGATGTGGTTCAAGGAGAAATGTCAGCTGTGATATAAATGGTGTATCATGAATCAGCGGCAAGTAACTAGAGCTACTGTGGTGATACAGTGGAGACCAACAACTGGACCCTTACCTTTTTAAATGATTGACAGACATGAAAATATTTCATCTAGGTATCCCTCTATCCTTTCCCACACCTTCGGAACACTGAATGCCACAGATCTCCTTCTACAGGTATGCAGATTTATAGAGATGGGCACAGAACCATGAAGACTCAGCCTTCCTTTCCAGCAGTCTTTGCAGTGTCTGGCAAAAATATCATCAACATCTATGAACAGGCAGATGTGATGCCAGGTATTTCAGTTCAAAGGATTTCAGTAAACTAAGAGAAAGCTGGTTTCCTTTTGGTGCCACATCCTCCTCATAACTACTGATTTTTAGAGTCTTCTCACGTGTCATAGTTATGGAGTTGGCTTGCTTTAGACTCAGCATTTTCTCTTGTCAAAAATGTTCAAGCATTTGACCACCTTAGCATTGGAGTTTCTATGAAGAGGAGCACTTTTTTGGTGGTTAATCCAATCTCTATTCCATACACAACAAAAGAAATTGTATTTGGTTGCCATTGTTAGCCTTTATTATATGCGTTTAGTACACAGTGCAATATCAAAAACCCCTGAGGAGGGCACCAGCAGCAATCACTTAGGATCCAAAGTATATGTAATTGGATGCGTTTCTAACTCCTGCTCAGGCCAATACATATTGGACATGATCTATAACAGCTCCATTTAGTTTTGAAAGCAGGTGTGGCTACCATATATATCTATATATATATTGAATATATCCTTTTTGCCTACATCACTGGAAAAATCTCCACCAACCTTACTTTCTCTGATCTGCAAATATTAATGCAAGTTTGGAATAGTTTGGTGAGTTTTCATGAAGGATACTTTACGCAGTCCTGTTCATCTGTGTTCAGAAAAGATGATCTCAAGCTGAAATGCATTTTTAAAATGGTTAACAGGACAATTACGGGGATGGAGAGCCTATGGGAGATTGGCTCTCAGTACACTAAATCAAGAGCTGGAAGGAGATATGATCACTGCCTATAAATATAAAGATCAATGTAGGAGGAGAGCTTTTTAAACCAAGGGGCAGCAGTACAGCACAGATGAAGAGAAGTTGGCCTGAATTAATTCTAGGCTTGAAATTCAAAGGAAGATTTTAATACTCAAAAACATTCAGGTTCTGGGGCAATCTTCTACGAGTAAGAAAGTGAAAAAGCGGTAACTTGGTGCCTGATTGAATTATGAAAGAGAATATATTACATGATTGCTTGAAACACTTGCCATTAAGATTTGTTACCCAGGAACTTCTTTTCAGTTTTACTTCCTATTTTTCTAGTATGGTATATGATCTACCAAACCAGGCCCCCTCCTTTTACAGATTTGAAGTGTGATAAAGCAGTACTCGTGATAGCTATGTGACTGCAACATGAACAAAACCATTGATAGTAAGGCATTTTTATGAGAATCTTGTTCTCCTCTGGGGAGAATAATCCAATCCGATGCCTGCTGGACAGAACTAGAGAGACTTATCGCAGACATGCGTGTAATTTGTTACCTTGGCAAGTACAAAATGGGGCACTCTTAACCAAACAAGGAAACAAATTCAAGTCAATGTTTCCAAACGGTAAGGCTGTGTTGAGTAATAGGTAACATCTCACTTTGCAAATAGGTTGTTGCTGCTTTGCTGCAGACATTTGCTGAGCATACAGCTGTCAAGACGTTAGGTCTCCAAGGGACAGTCAGTCTCGTTGGACCTGCTGAAGGAGTCCTAGCAAGTGTAAAAGATTTCATCTAGCAGAGTTGAAGCATTCCACTGTGAAGAAAGATGAGTCTAATCTCATCTAACTTTAGATGTCTACAATACAGGCATTTACCGCTGGGCTAATCACCCTGAGCTCCCTCTTTGTCAGTAGGGAGGAAATAAGCATTTATTATATATAAACCAATAAAAAAAAAGGCATTAAGGCACAGTACACCCTCTAATTCTGTGGCCTTTATTTTCAAATGGCATTATTCCAAGAATAAGAAATTGGAAAGCACATTAATTGAGTGGTTTAGTATTCCTTTTTAGTTAGATTATTTTTCAACCTGCTTGAAGCAATGGAGTAGACAGCAAGAGATAAAAGAACTGGTAATGTTATTGCCACTAAGTAACAAATAATACAATTAAAATACATACCCATGCAGACTTGCTATGCTTTACTTGGGCAGCATTCTGGAAAGTTTAGCTTCTCTAAAGGTATTTACACGTGAACTTTCTTGTAACTTCCCAAGGATTTAGAATTGGAAATTGTGGTTGACAAGTTATCAAGGGTGACTTCAGTCTGTAAAAAAAAGCCAGATGATCTGAAAATAAGTACCACTGAGAGCCAAATAAACCATTTATTTTCTTTTTAAGTTTGAGCTTTTCTTAGGCATGCAGAGCTAAAACCACCCATGTTGTTTTCACATCATGAGATGCCAATGGAGTGAAGTATTGTTTTAAAGTCAATTAAGTTAATGAGAATGAAGTCTTATCCCCTTTCTCTGCAGGTCAAAAAAGG
>JAVSBS010020605.1:17610-32191 GCA_033124195.1 Coracias cyanogaster | reverse complement strand
TCTGCCTTGCCCGCGCCAGGCCCTCCGCGGCACCGCCGCCTCGTCCTGCGCGGCCCGGCCTCCGCTGCGCTGCGCTCCGCCGGCGCGGCCCTGCCGCCGCCCCTGCCCCTCACAGCCCCTCCGGGTCCGGCCTCTGAATTTCACCTCTGCAGGCCGGCGGTTGCTGGCCGCGGGGTCCGCACGGCCGCCCCCGGCCCCTCTGCAGCGGGGTGGCAGCGGTTTGCTAACCCGGCGGAGCTTCATCTACGTGCAGTTTGTAGGGGTGGTTATGGCCTGGCTGGGGCTGGGAAGAGGCACCGCTGAGCTGGCTCGGCTTGGCAGCCACACGCGGGCATCGCAGGAACCCTCCTTCTGATTCAGCCTTTGCCGCCTTCCTTTGGGAAAGAAACTTGCTGTCGTTGTCAGGGAAGAGACGATAAGGAGGATCCGTAGGGCTCGGCGCTGTCTGCTCAGGCTCCCGAGGCAGGGAGCTGAACCCACTCTGGAAAATACCCTCTTTTTTGTCATTTAACCAGCACGACCACATTTCTTTCCTTCAGGAAGTGGAGGGGCTCCCTGTGGAACTGTAAATATCCCTGTTTCATTCCGCCCCCCCCCTTTCTTCCCTGCACAAACATGTATTTGCTTGAATAAAGCTCTTTTACAGAAGACAGAGCTTGCCCGTTTTACTGTATAATACAGAGCTAGGATTCAGTCGAGTGGAAATTTCAAGCTCGCTCTTATCCCCTGCTTTCTTTGTTACTGCAAGAAAACTAGTTTAAAAGAAAGAAAAAAGGGGAAAACCAACTCGCAGGATCCTTTAACTCTTCTGTTGCTTTTCTACAGTAACCAGCGCTTTGTTCGGAAGCAGTTGGCAACTCTTGGTGAAGACCGTGAAGTTTTGCATAAAATTCTGCTTACGTGGTATATGTTGCTGAGTATTTTGTTGACTAAGGCAGAAAAACTGTAGTTTTGGCTCATTAGTTCAATTCATTATAATCATGCCTGGTATTTATGGAAGGTTCTTTCCAGCCCCCTTTTTTTTTTTTAACCCACCCTCTCCTCCAGTAATTGTTATTTAACCAAATCTTAGCTTTAATAGTTCAAAAGCAAAGGAGCAGCTTAAGGAATACACTCTACTATAACAATCTTTGTTTAGTTTAAACATCTGTTGCTATTTTCCTTATTCTGGAAGTTAACATTTTTAACACTAAAATAAACACACACAAAATGAAGAAAAGCAAAGCAAAACTTCAGTGGTGTTTATAGCGAGGTGTTTATATCCCAGCGGTTTAAAAAGTATAAACACTGGCTACATCTGCACTGAACTCAAAGGGTGTTTGAGAGATGCCTGCAGATCTTCCATGGTATTTATTTTATAAGTGGGTTGTGTCAGCAGTGATGGATCTTGTCTTTTCAAAGATGCTGCTGCAGTAGTAACTATACGGACAACAAAGTGCCCTTTCAAACTCAGATTAATTAGGATTTATTGAAGGTCATACTGGAGCTACTATAAATAGACGCCTTCCTGAAAAGTACTTTTGCAGATGGGGGATAAGATACAAATACATTGTATTACGTGAAAATAGGCTTGGAATTTCAGAGGAAAGAATTATGGGCCTGTGTGCCACAGGAAATAAACAAAATGGGTTCCTTATTCCTTTAGATCCTCTCTTGAAAGGCTTGCTTTTCAACGGAGAGAGTTGGTACGCTGGTGAAACGTGTCATTATTGCTTTGTGAGATTTACTGGCAGTTTTAATCTTCCACCTCTGGCGCAAGCCACTGGAACGAGGTGCCGCTGGCTGGTAGCTGCAGCTTATGGGTAAGAGATGTGTTGGTGCATGGGAAATAGGGAAAGTTCTTCCATCATGTGCGTTTGGCCGCCCTTTAGTTCTACATGGAGCAGAAAAATAGAATTTGCATCCCAAGACAAGTCCAGCAAGAGTTACAGATAGCCATCGGTCATCTGTGAGCTTCAAGCTACTGAGTTAGTGCCAGCACTTGGTCGGTCCTCCGTGGCTGGTAGATGAAACCTCAGCCATGTCATCTTCTCATTCTCTTCCTCAGCAGTGTCATGGTCATGCTTCAGTGAGCGTGGGAACACTGATTGACAGTGCTGTTTAGTTCCTAAAACATACTTCTGCTTTTGGCTTACGCTGTGGAGGTCTGGGGACAGAGTAGAATGGTGACTCAGATAGATGGGATCTGCCTTATGGACAGAAGAGTGTCCTTTGGTTGAGGTATGGAGGGAAATGGGAGATCGAGAAGTTCTCCCATTAACCGCTCAGAGGTCATGGTGTGCTGCACATTCAGCTGACCGCTTTGTAGTGTGGAACCTCCACTGAAGTTGAGTGAACAATTTTAAAATTAATTGATTTTTTTACTGTGAAGTTGGTCTAACACAGGCACAAGTTGCCCAGAGAGGTTGTGGAGTCTCCATCTTTGGAGATACTCAACGCTCGACTGGAAACGGCCCTGAACGACCTGCCCTAGCTGAGCCAGGCTTTGAGCTGGAGGTTTGGACTAGATGGTCCCTAGAGGTGCCCTCCAGCCTCAGCACTTGGGTGGTTCTGTAATACCATGGAAAGTTCTGTGCGCTCGGCTCATTAAGACGGCCACATCCAGCAGAGGGGTTATAGTCAGAGATGGGGTGAGACGGGCGTTGGAAGGGCGTCCATCACTTTGAGCCAGAGTAAGGCCCTTCCCTTTCCTCAGGGTTGGTTGTTTTATACTGATAATTGGTGGGTGTCCTTTCTAGTGTTTTCTTAATATTATTACTATTTTCTCAATATCATTACTGGTGTTGAGCTCCTTGTGATGCCCCATGATGATCTCAACTCGGATCGATGCTTTTGGAGGAAAATCTTAATTTTAACAACATGTCGAGTTGGTTTTTTTTTTAACAAGTTCCATAAAGCAGTTGAGTTTTGTCTCCTTCTCTGGTGGAAGAAAACTTTTAAATCATTCCAGTGAGAATGTTTAGTCTTTGCCAGTGGGAAAGTGACAGTTACATCAGCAACGATCAACCATTTCAAGCCATTTATTGTAAAATACTTGCTGCAATAAGAAAGAAAAGAAGAAATACCAAGAGAACTGTTGACTCAGCATCTGGATGCTGGTTTTTAGCATGAATTCATCTGATATCCTCCTACTAAACATTTGCTGCCAGTTACCAACAATGGCCGGTTTAATGAGTAGTGCTTTCATACCATTGTTTTCTTCCTAACGAGCTCAGAGACATCGGAACACTCTTGGGAGGCCGTTGTCCTCGCTGGGGTGCAAAGGCCACGAAGCAGAACCATCCCGTCCCAGCGCGGCCTTCCCAGCGCTTCGGATCAAATGAGGAGCACTTGATCCGAGCGTGCCTTCGGAGGTGGAACATCTGCATCTCGTTTCGCGGTGGAAACTCCCTTCACTTGAGCTGAGTATTCGCTCCTGTGGGTGAGGTGATGGCAGGAAGGCCCGGAGTGAAAGGAATCGCAGGTGATCCCAGCCCCAGCCCCTCGAGGTTTGGCTCCTCCTTCCCATGGAGGATGTATGAGAAGGTGCGGTCCCCAAGCAGAAGACGAGTTTCATTCGGTCGGTTGTCTGAGGGAGCGTACAGATGGCTTTGCGTTGGAAGGCAGATTCCTGTCTTCCTTCCTCTCTCCCGTTTTCAAATGCTTTGTGTTATTGCTGCATTCTCAGGGTTGCGCTGAGAAAGGTAGAAAGAAATGCAATAAGATGCTAAGAAGCCCCCCAGGCATGTTAGGAGACTTGGAGTGCTCAAAAAAGTTATAAAGAGTTCTCCGGACAGTCCAGAAGGCTGGATTACTTTTTTTTTTTTTTTTTTTTTAAATGAAGAAAATTGGATCCAGATTTTTAGAAAAACACCCCTTTTTGGTTTCAGGACAGCTTACATTAGTTAGTGGCATATTACATAATTATTTTGCCGACTTCCTGTAGCAATGAAGCATTAGTTGGCTGCAGCGCTGACCTTGTAGGACTGTGTATCTTCTTGAGGCACTACAAGGCGTGCTGAATCTACGTGTCCTTCCCCAAAAAGGCCAGGTTGGGCGTTTGATACCGAGTGAGGAGCCTGAAACGGATTCTGCTAACATCATTCACTTTCTACTGAAACAGAATGTGTTTTCTTAGGTTCTAAAGACTAGTTTCCATCAGTTTTCTTTGCTGACCTTGCATTTTACTCTGGATCCGCAACATCAGTTTCTCCTATTAACTCTGAAGTTTGGTTTAGTTTCTACATATATAAAATTACTTTAATGCTAGTCTTCTGTTAAGAATTAGTGGGATAAAATGGGATAAAAATCTCCTTCGTGGTGAATGGAGCATTCTTATTTGTAATGCAGAGTAAAATTTCTTTTCAAAGTCGTGTAAATTAAGATGCACCTCCAAAGTGTTCCCCATTTATAAATCGTTCTGTGGGTTTTGCTTTTACAGTGCCTTTTGTTTTCAGGAAAAAAAAAGAGCTCTCACTTCATGGTTGGGCTTTTCTTACTCATTTCCTCCTAGCATGAAGTTGCGAATATCCTCTTTGGTATTGACATCAAAATTCAGTTTGTTTTCCTCGTTCATCAAAGGCAAGATAGATTTAGGTCATACTTAAGCGTTTATTTTTGTTCCCTGGGGTTCTGTTGTTTTCTTCACCCTTGATGCTAGTTCAGCATTTGTACTGAGAACTCAAACAAGGAAATTGAAAAAAAAAAAAAACCAAACCAAAACAAAACCCCACACAAAAGTAATAGTGGGTTATCCTGCAACTTTCAACAGATAAGATAGGCAGTGCGTTTTTCCTGAGATAAAGGGTAGCGAGGTTTGCAGCAGTAAGTTGAATTCTGTGTTAATGAGCAATTTGCTTAAAGGCTGTAACTTGTTACTCACAAGTCAAATTTGTTACAGTGCCAGGTCTCTTTGGATATAAATCCAGGGATTTTAGGAGACATTGAAAAAGCTTAAATTGCTCCAGAGTTCGAACAATGCGCTGTATTGTATGGAGAGCTGCTAGAGAAAAAAACAAAGCTTAAACAACAGTCTTCATTGTGCGGCAGCTAAAATTATGAATGAAAAAGTTCATCCATATGTATTGGTTTTGCCTTTTAAAAATATCTGCTTTGCATGAAAATAGTTGTCTATTAATTTCTTCTCGAGGATTAATACAGATGGGCCTTTATATTTGATTTTGGCTGAATAGACTGCAGAGCTTTAACATGCTGCATGCAGACAGCGTGCCAAGCAATTTAGCAAAGTTGTTTACACTAACAGTAATCCAGCAGGACAGAGCCTATAATTTTTCACTGATAATAGTATGAGGTAGTGACGAATACAAGTTTCTGGAGGAGTCTTTACAAAAATGGCATTATACTTTCCCAGTGTTAAAGAATCCTGAGTGGTTTGGGGTTTAATTTCTTTTTTTTTTTTTTAAAGCCAGCCAGTTTTTTGTTGGTTTTTTTCCCTTCATCCCATAGCCTGTATCATCTCCCTGAAAAATCACTTTACAAACGAGCAGGGCTGGATTGCTGGACACACAGAGCCATTGTTTCCGTTCCCTTTCAGGCAGCGCCGTGCGCTCGGCGGGATAAGGGGCTGTGCCATCCAGCCCCGCTCCAGCGCGTTGTGCGGAAGTGCTGTGCCGGGGCTGGAACGTGCACACCACCAGTGCTCGTTCCCTGCAGGCACGTTTCCCTCGGTGTCTCAGCTCACGGCTTTTTGGGAGGGCGAGCTGACATTCTCACGCCCGTCTCTACAAGTGGACGTAATGGCGCGTGTGGCTTGGTGAGCAGTGGCATGTGCCTTGGTGGGATGGGAAGAGAGGCCACCGAGCAGCACGAGCAGAGTTTGGAACGGGCGGTTGAGCTCTTAATTCTCTCTCTCAACTTCTAAACCTCGTGTTACACATGGATGGAGTTGAAAGAGTTTTATTCTTAATATCAGTTTGGCACAGACTCCAAGGTAAGGCAAGCTGGGAGCGTTGTGGTCATTAGGAAAGAGCTTTTTCTTGTATAACCTCAGTGAAGTTGAAGCCATGGTGTTCCTGGGACCACCAGTGTTGGGTTTAGCCAAAGAAAAAGTCAACCAGAGACTTCAGCGAGGTAGTGAGTCTTCATCAAAGAGCTTCAGATACCTACTTCTAATGGGAAATCCGAATACGGCTCCCTACTTTTAATAGGAAGTCTGAAAATCTCAAGTAAAAAGTTATATGGGTGTGGGGGACAAAAGCATGAAACAGGGTGTAGAATGTTCCCTACAGGGAAGTTTCACAGCACTGTTTTCTATCAGATTTTTTAAAACAACACTCTACTTTTTTCTTTGCTTTATAACTTTGTCGTTGCTAGTGTTAAAACCAAGAACTTGTTAAACAAAGCAGCGCATGGTGCAGTCCAGCTTCTCCCTCATGTGACGCTCTGTGCCTCATTTTGTCTTTGGAGGAAAAAACCATCCCCAGTGTGGTGTGCTTGGAAGCAGGTCAATAATCTTTGGGATAAAGTGGAATTTTACAGCCTTTGTAGCAAGGGAGGAGGAAAGCAAGCGTGCCCTCAGCAGCAAGGTGCCAACTCAGTTCCTTCACAGAAAACGTAGTTCCTGTCTCTTCATAATACACAGTTAAAAGAGTCTATCTTTGATTATTTTAAGACACGTTCTTTTTCAGTCCTCATCATTTTGTTCCTCGTTGAGCTGTGCAAATCAAGCCGTTGTAGTGTATAACTTTCCCCCTCTTCGTCCAAACGTTGCTAGCAGATTCCAGGAAATAAATTTGCTCTCCCAGGAAAAGTTTGGAACCAGTTGTGTTTTAAAAAGCAGTAGTTTTTCCTGGAAACCCATTTGACAGGGCAGGCATGGAAACCACTCAGCATTGCACCTCCTTGCTTTGCAAGACTTCATCTTTATTTCTCAGCGTGCAGAAATAGGGGTTTTGTCTTTAAACAGGGCTTGGAGTTAGAAGTAAGAGACGTGTAGTAGATGAGCCTTTATTTTTTTTTTTTTTGCCCAGGGTAGGAATGGCATTGCTTGATGGGAATGTAAACCAATATTGAAATATTTACTATGTTTTATTTAACCCAAAATCACAGAGCAGCAGATTGGCGAAAGCTTTTGTAGTTACCATCTGTGAAGCGCCCAGGCCAGCAATCTTTTGCATAAAAAGAGTGAAAACCAAAGCTGCTGAGTGGATCTATCAGAATAGCTGTTGTCTTTTGGGGAATGAGTGTTTCCAAGTATTCCCTTGTTTTACAGGTGGCATTAGCGTGCTCTGGTTGCACCTCGGAGATGGTATTGTGACTTCCAATTCCGTTATTTAATTGTTAATGGTTAGTGTCTCTCACTTCTGAAAGAAAATGTAGGTATTTGTAAAGTAGGCAGGTTTTTCAGAGCAGAACCTTTCAGAAAATTAGTGTTTCTTGGCTCCAGGTTACTAAATTGGAGTTGTTTTCTCTGTCTTGCATTCGTAATTGTAGTTAAATGCCCCTACGAAGAAAATAAAAGTTGTCCACTCAAAAGGAAACTATTTCTATGAATCTGAATTACCTAGGAAGAGTGGTGACTGCCACACAAGAGCTGGCCAAGTGAAATAGGACTATTTAGTCGTTCTGTTTATATTCTTTGGAAAGTAATCTGTTCTGGAGCAGGAGCTCTACAAAAAGTACTCTTAGCATATAGGAAAAAAAAAAGTTGACATAACCATGGCACCTCCTTCGTGGTGCTTTCATACAGAACAGAGCAAATGAAGATGGGGTGAGGGAAGTGCTGTATGATTCATATAGGACAAGTTTGAACTCGGCCAGTTTCTTGGATTTAGTATAAATATTTATGGCATTGAAGGGGATTTTTTTTTTTTTTTTAATATGCTTCCTTGTGTTCCGGATCTTTTAGATGTCCTCCTCGGACATCTGGTGTGCATTGGTGCTTGTTTAACCCCCACCCTTCGGTTCTCATGCTGTGGCATCTTGGAGAGCTATCGCAGTCGCTCTGCGGTCGGCGTAAATGAAATCTCGAGCCAGCTGGGAGATGGCTGACGTCCGCACTTTTCCTGCTGAATACTCTAAAACCAGGGGCTGCAGGGAAAGAGGTGAACGCTTGGCTCTTGTCTTGCTGTAAGCATCATACTGAGCTACTTACCCAAGGTGTCAAAAATAGGAGTTTGAGCGTTAGCAGTGATGTTTACAGCTTCTTGACTCGTTTCTGCCTTTCAGAAAAAGCTCCTCTCATCAGCGTTGCGGAGTCAGTGTGTGTAACTTAGCTCATCAGCAAGGAAAAAAATCAGTTATATACCTTGAAAAATCCTTAAAAGTCCTTATTTCTAAGAGGGTAAGTGCTTGGAGGTGCATGATGCTTGCCTTAAACTCAGTGCATCCAGGGATCAGCTGTTTTCTTGGTAGCACAGTAAATTGAACACTACCCTCTTTGGTTTCAGGTGTTTCTCAATTTAGAAGCAATTGTGATAACTAACATGTTAATACTGATTGCATCCAATTTTTATATATATATATATATATATATTTAACACTCTCTGCAGAATCCTGGTCCTCAAAAAAGCCTAGTTAATTCAACTTTCAGCTGTCCCCATGAAATAAAGAGTATTTACGGGAGGCGGGGGAAGAACTGTCATTAGTTAAATTCATGTAAGTTGGAGGTAAAGCCAATGGCAACGTTTATAGTGGCTTGGATGGTAATATTTTACCTTAGCTGATAAACCTCACTGTGATCTGTTGGTAAACAAAAAGTGGGTTTACCTGTTTGTTTGGAGATGTGCAAGTAACACTAGTAATTAATCAGTTAAGCAGATAAAACCTCAGGTCTTTGAAACGTGGACTGATGATACATGGACGAGCTGCTTGCTGTCTGGTCAGCAGTCACGGAGGGAACAGAAGCTTTTGGGCTGACACCTCTGGTGACTGTGGGTCATCTGTAGGTGACCCCTTTTAAACTGAGCTCATTGAAAACTGTTTCGGTGGAAGCAGTCGAGTCTTTGCAGCTGATTCCAGGAATGAGCTCTAAAAAAGAAGAGCGGGGTAGAAGAATTTGAAGTTCCCCTCATCATGCCGCAGGACCTCTGCAGGTCTGTTCTTTTATATTTGGAGCCTGTTGAGCTGCATAAAAGGAATGTACCCACTGATGCTGGCAGTTCATTTTATATTCTCTTCAGAAGATGTGTTGGGATAAGAAACTGCAATTAAATCGCAGTCCAGCTGTGGTCATGCAATGCACGGCTCGGCAGCGGGCAAGCTCATAACCCATTTGTGACCTAAAGCGGTGCTTCCAATCCTTTTTAATTAGTGCGGTGTCTCACTGGCCCTGAAGCGGCTCTTTGGTTCCACCGAAAACTTCACAGCGGTACTTAATAGAGTGCCTAATTATGGAGTGGAACAGCATTACTGTGTGACGGGTAGTAGGGATCTGCAGAACTGGTGAGGACGTACCTTAGTCAAAGTGGGAAAGGATTTAACAGGTAATTAACAGAGCGATATCATAGTAATGTAGCGAGAGATTTAATTTCTGGATCCTGTAGAGCTGGTGTTATGTGAATGATGGGTCCCAGACGTAAAACTGACATGATTTTTGTTGACTTTGGTTTATCAGCCCAGCTGGTCTTCCCTGTGGTTGCTGTGTTTTGTCAGGAAGGAGTTGCTTCTCCAGCTCTGAAATAAAGAAGGAGCCTGGGGTTAAGTTAATCCAAAGGGAGATTCTACTAAAGACTAGTAGGTATAGGAGGAGGAAGACAAAGCCCTAACTGAAGGTCTTTGATACTTCTCACCCGTTCCAATCCCGTGACTGTCAAGATCACTTCAAAAATAGGAATTTCTGCTTGTTCCTTGCTTTTCCAAGAGCGCTGGAAAACCTGTCCTTAGTGCCCAGAAAGCAGTGAGAAGGGCTGCCCAGGCAGCATGTAATTTCTTGGTGGCAAGCACAATTCCTCCCTCTCTCTTTCCTGCCTTAGCTTCCCCTTGGGGAGAACATTGATTTTGTGTGGCCCTGCAACTTGACTCAATAAACCATCCTTCTCCTTGTGGAAAAAACAACAGCCCAGCTGTGGTTTAGACTGGGCTCCCGTCCCTCCCTCAGCACCGCAGCATTGTATCTCTTCTATCTTTTTAGCGTCTAGCAGCCTGAATTTTAAATCTGAAATTTTAAGCGTAGCAGTGCTGGCTGTTGGAGTGAGTGGGAGCGTCGATTCAGTGTCTTCAGCCCTTTTGAGGAGGAAATACTAATGTTCTCGGGCAGCAGGTTTTTTACAACCAAATCTTTTAGTGGAACTTTTTGAGCTCTTGTACCCTGTGGTGACCTAAAATTTTTCTGCGGATCTATTAATGGCAAGTTGGTTGTGTTTTTTTTTCCCTAATAAAATGACTTCTCTTAGTTGCATGTCATGAACCCAAGATTAAAAACTGCTGTGTCAGAGGAACAACATTAATTTTATCTTTTTCCTGAGTGTGCCTGTTTGTCTGTTTTGGAAGACGATCCTTTCAGGAACAGTGGTCGTATTTTGGATTTTTTTATTTCTTTATACCGACACCTGTACCTCCGAAGAAATTATATGGCATCCTTTCCATCTCATGAGCCACACTGTTCTCTGGGGTCTTCTAGAAGATGAAGCCTTCACAAGTTTTTGGTTATGAAAACACTACACAGTGAGCAACATCTGAGGAAGACTATTGGGTTGTGTCTCAGAGTAACACAGAGCCAGGGGGTTGAAAGATCTGTATTATCCAACCTTGTTGTGCTTGTGATCGTCTTGAATTCACTCTCGTCTACTGGCTGAGGCACCGGCTGGGCCATATCTCAGCCTGCTGCCGTCAGTGACAGTAAAGCCCTCGGTGCAGGAGCTGGCGAGCTGACCCGTCCTCCCCGTTTTCTCTGTAAAGAGCCTGATCAAAAGCCTGTCTTGTTTTCATCTGAATGGCTGGTGTGGTTTGCTGTTGGATTCAGAGTGCTCCACTGCCCCGCGCAGTTGTCATTGCTCTTTTGCTTTTCCTCTGTAGAAGGGATTTTGGAGCCCATGTTGAAGGACAAAGGGATTTTGTTCTTTACAACGGTTCCATTGTGGGAGATGGGTGGGGATTGTTCTGATGCTCGGCGGATTAAAGTCTTCAATATTCCGTCCAGCTTGGTCCAAGGGGCTCTGTGTTCCTTACATCCACGAGTCCGCTTCACAGGCAAGCTGCGATCAGGTAGCAGAAAGCCAAACCTGACATTTGAAGTTTTCCAGTGTTCATTAGGCCAAACGCGATGTGCTCGGTTCGCCTCGGTTTGGGAAGAGATCATTGTGATGGCGCCCGTGAAGGCGGCGGCAGCTCCTGACTGTGTGTCCGTGGGCCTGGAATGATGAAGACTCGTCTCCAATCCCTTTTCCTCCTGCCTTGTGGCAGCACCTTCTGCTCTTTGACTGCTTGGCTGTGTGCCGTGTTGGGAGGATGCAGTAGCCAAGACTTCTTGGCATTTTAGGGCTTTTTTTTCTTTTTTTTTTTTGACTTATCACTTTGAGGTCACTTGTGTGTTACTACCAGGAATCCAATCAGGGAACTTAGCACTAAGCTTTTCAGGATTTCCTCATGGCACAGCGATCTAAACACCAAGCCTGCTTTTTCCCAAAATCCACACCAAATTCCAGATACACACCTCTGGGTGCGTATCTTTTACTCGCATTTTTAATATATTTGCTTTTGTGTATGTATTTTTAAAAAGACAGTATTTGTATCCTCTCTCAAGGGTCTTTTGCCTTCCAGGTAGGAAATCTGGGGAAAAATAAAATGGAAATTAAAGAAACATTGCCTCGAAGTGCAAGATAACATTTTGCAGCTTTTTCAGAAAGCTCATTTTTATTGAGGCTCTGAATTTTTCCATATGTAGCAAAGGAGGATAATGTGAGAAAAGGTGTTCAGAGTGTGTTTATCATAAACTACAATAGAACCTTGCAGTAAATCTTAACATAGGCTCCAAATTAAGTGGAATTTTTTTTTTTTTTACCTTTACACAGCACCTTTTGCTTCGCATCCTTGTGAGACAGCGTGCAGTTGATTGGATTTAATTTTATTATGCCCCCGTTAAGAGTAACTATCTCAAAATGGATGTGTTAAGCACGGTTGCCATAGAACATACATGTGGTTGTATCCACGAGAGCATCCATTGCCCAGCATGATAGTCCAGGGCTCAATTTATGTCCCAGGATCACATCCAGGAAATACCAACGGTCGGAGCAGAGGGTGGTGGTTCAGACCTGAGCGTCTGCGTTGCTGTCCACTGACAGAAAAGGTTGTAGAAAAGCCAGAAAACGGGGCGCAAACGCTGTCTGTCTGCGTAAGCGGAATTACTCAAATTTCAGCTTTCACCAAGTGAATTTCCTGTTTGTCCCCTTTTGCCATTGCATGAAAATAAGAGTTATATGGCACCGTTGGTTATGTTGAAATACTGCAGGCTGACAATTTTTTCCTGTCGTGACCTTGCTGTGACTGAGTTACTTTTGAAATAGATGGCAGGTCTCCTCGCTGTGGTTGTTTCTGCTGAAAGCCAGACCAGTCTTTGCTCGGTTCAGCTTTGCACCATCTTTTATGGAACACAGTAAGTCCTTTAGCTCGGTGACAAAGGAAAGAACACCGAGATCTGGAAACCACCATCTCTTTGGAAAGCAACGTCTTCAACGTGTTGACTTAGTTATATTTCATTTGCTGTTTTTTATTGATAGTGTTTTTACATTAAAAAAAAAAAAAAATCCCTGCTATAATAGTAAAAGTAAAATCCTTTTATCTGGCAGCTTTGAATTCCAGTATTACTGCAGACACAGAGTGATACACCAGGACTACCTCCAGTACTTCCAGTGCAGGATGTTTTGCCAGGGAACTAAATGCGTTGGATTTTTTTGCTCCCCAGTAAACACAAGCGTCGTGTTTTGCAAACAAATACAAAACCACGAAAGTCACTGTTCTCTGCAGAAAATGTAAATGCTGATTCTTCCCTTGTCTTCCTTTCTCTTTTGTCCCATCCCATGTTTGGGATGCCCTCATTGCGTCACTGTTCCGCACTGAATAAAAGTAACCTGGAGCCTTCGACATGGGAAATACAATTAGTCTGAGGAGCTTCACGGTGGTCCTTTAGTCAGTGAGGTGTTACTGTCCGTTTTGAAGTCCTTAACGCAGGGCTGGCAGTTGGTGCCCTCAGTACAGTTTCCTTTATGCACCGTGAGCTAAAAACCCATCTTCAGCCTTGAACTGTGGGGAAAATCCTTCTCTGACATCGATGTTAACGAGCGCCGTGGTCATCCCTGGTGCTGCTTATCTGGAGATTCGCGTAGTTCGGCATTGATTGCGTTTAAATCTGGGAATCTTTTTTTAAGGCCTGGTTTCCATGAGTGTGCTGGAAGCAGAAGAAGGAAGCGTCTTTCAGACTGTCAGCTCAGTCAGGCGCTGCAAGAGTTAATGGGGCGTTACGGGACATTATCTTAAAGGGTGATCTGCAAATTGATGAACTAGTCTCCAGCTCTCCAGTTAGGCCTGAGCCTTCATTCCTTGTTGGGCTGGCACTGAACACAGCCCCACAGTCACAACTGTTGAGGTGCGGAATTTGGAATTTGACAGAGGAAATCTTAAGGAGCTCTGCCAGACCAGAGCATGAAAATCCGTCCCGTCCTTTCCGCTTTCTTCGTGGTGTCTCTGCTGCCCTTCTTTCCACGCCATCAATTTGTTGCCTGATTCCCGAGACTCTTTCAGTTGGTACCTGGTTAGCGGGGCGAAGAAAACTCATTTCAATCATCGTTGAAGTGGTCAGCAGAGACTTTTTACTTCTCTTACGTTGACACAGAACTGAAACCATTATCCAGATAACCAGTTAAGGTGACAGAACCTGTGTGTATGCTGTTTTATACAGCTATGCTTGTACGACACGATTAAAGACACTGTAAGATGGCGTGGTCAGCTTTTCACCGTACCTTTGAAGGAGCAAATACAGTTTTAGGGAGGCGGCTGTGCCGTTTTGTGCCTCCTGGAAGCTAGTGTTTTGTAGATAATGCAGCATTTCCTAGACCTCTTAGGCTGGAATCTGCTGTAAGCTGAGCTGCCCGGCTCTGATGACCAATATGTGTTTTTCGAAAGGCTCCTCAAGCAAATGTGCCTGCCCTCCACCAGCAAGATCACCGCGGCCGACTTCTGACTCCTTTCTTTTTGCGGCCTTTTGAACAAAAGAGGAGGAGAAAGTGGGCGGAGATGATTGAATGCAGAGGTCACTATTTTATGTTCTTGCTTGCAGTGTCAAGCATAAGGCGTCCCGCGTTGGCAGGCACCGTCAGCGGGAGGAGCCAGAGCAGAAGAGTCGATTTAATCGCTGCCTTTTGGTTTTGGCCATGGGGTTTTTGGCATGTGTATCTCCGCGTGGTGGTAGCCAGAGCTTGGTTCCAGGAGTAAGTGCTTTTCATATGTTTTGTAAATGGAGGAGAGCGGACTTTGCCCAATTCTTCTGTATATGTGACTTTTTGGTCTCTACAAAGTCAGCTTTTTGTCGTATTACAAGCAAGTCAATAAAATGTGTTAGGTACATGAATCAGAAGGCTGCAGAAAGCAAGCTATCAGTTAGATCTCCGAATTATTTTTTTTTTTAATCTAATTTCATAGCAGCATTTTA